>JAQGAK010000124.1:0-147391 GCA_034696945.1 Lipothrix lubbocki
TAACGAGAGTCCATTATGGTTAGGAATAAGTACTTATAATTTTAGAATCTATTGTATACAATACACTACAGTAGGTACATATATTACTTACACTATACTTACACTATACATATACTAGTATACTACTAGTATACTAGTATATTAACTATAGTAGAAGTACTATTACCTCTTTTATAAAACCCGTGTGACTTCCGTCACGCTTGGGTCATACTCCCGCCGTAAATAATAGTGCCAATTTTCACCGTCAATAATATTGCCCTGTTTTCACCGTAAATAATAGTGCCCTATTCTTGTTATTGTAAATATTGTCCTATTCCCGCCGTACTACTAACGTACACAAAAAATACAAGCGATTTGGACGACTAGGCAGCAAGAGATACCCGCAAAGTCTCTGAAGTTGGTAGTACAAATCATGTATTTGTAAGCACAAAAAACGTTTCTAACTAGATATTAGTTCGTAGATACAGTTGACAATATTTAGAATTATTCGTTCCATACCCTCATACAAAGTGGCACGGGGGGGTAGTCATAGAAAAGAGTGGCTTGGAATAGAGTCAGGCCCGTAGTCGCTGACAAGTAGATCAGAAGCGCGCTCAGATCTACTTGTATTAAATATAAAATTATTATTATTTTTCTCATAATCTAAAATTATTATATAATCGCAAATAAATCTTTTAACACATGCATGGGTTATAAATATACCAAAATTAATAGTCCGAAAAACTAATCTTACTACATAACACTTTAACTACATATTATTTAATTTAATTTAATTCATTTCGTATCGAATCTCAACAATGCTTAATATTTAAATGAAACTAAAATTTATTCATAATTTATAGACTTACTGGAGAGAAGATCAGTCGTTTTGTACTGACTCAGAAATAAGACGTTAATAAACGAATAAACTAAAATATAAAAGATTTTTCTCGGTAAGAGATCCTTTGGTCAATATGTTATACAAGGTTAATGTCTATTAGCTTTCTATAAGCAAATTTCATATATAATCCTTTTAGAGCCTGATTTAATTTATTTTTGTAGCGTAATCTTATAGCGAGAATTAAGCGTATTAGAAAACTGCTGCTATAGCGCTAAATATAATAAATTTATTTCAACGGAAATTAAAAACACGTTAAAACTGCTGTAACGTAAGAACTGAATAAATATTCAACTACAATAATCAGACGAAAAAATGTCAGCAAAAATTAGACGTTTTTCCACGTATGTATCTTGGAGTTTACTGGTTGTTTTTAGCATACTTTTTTGTGTCAAGTAATTAATTAAAGATGCATTATTTTTATACTGGAGACTTCGAAATTGCTACTTTATACCCAGTTTTTCTTAATAAACATCTTTGATATACACATGTTAAAGCATTGCTATGATGGACAATTTGGAGAAAAATTGAATATCTACAATATGGCGAATTATTCCTTCTATGTATATGTACACAAGTTTTGACTATCTGCTTACATTATTAAATTATATACTACAGCTAATACACAATGTGTTTACGTACCTATGTATTTAATATATTCCGTGTACACTTTTTCGTAAAACCGCCTGAGGATTAATGCTTGTGAATATTTATTGGTTATCTTATATTGCTACTTCCAAGTACGAGATGGATTTTTCTAGGATTGTACGTTCCGTCAGTGTCCAATGTCCAACAGTGTATGAATTGTGAAGTTCTTGCATTTGATAATACCATTATTTAGTTGGGTGAGAAATAATTTTAGGATTAGCAATTTATTACACGATCAGTTAAAAGCCCAAATCGCTCGCATCTATTTGTAAAAAATATATTACAACGACAGTTTTATCATATGTCGAAGTGCATTAGGACCTAAACGTAGTGATTACGAGTTGAAAACTAGAAATGCGTAAATTCAAATGTGCAGGGTTCAGAGCTGAAAAGTTGCTTCAGCTTGTAGACACAACATTGCTACTACGAAATTATTTTAGCTTCTGACCGAATACTGTCATTGCTTTGTATATGGAACTTGTACCTACATGTAATGAAGTATGGAATGATTTGCTCATACTACTGTTTCCTTTATGGTTTTACATGACATTTTGTTCACGTATATATGTATACAGATCACTGACTTTTCTCGTCATTAAATTTATTTTATATTCATATTCATTTACTAGAAGCCTTGATCAATGTTTTGATACAATGTGTGATGTAGTCAAACTAGCAAAGTATATTTCAAAGGAATTGAATCTGTAGTGTATTTCACACAGAACCATGTGTCATCCGTATGAGTCACTTGGTTTACTATTACATTAAGCCCAATATCGAGAGTATTATTTCTGGAAATCCATACAAATCAAGTATATTCGAAGCTTCATTCTTTCTGATAACTTTTTATTGGAATACTACTGCAACATTTCACAAAACAAGTACTTTGTGCATAAATATAAATATAAGTATGTATGTATAATACATATAGTTTTTATCCTAATAGTTTCCTTTTATTCATGATATAGCGTGAACAGAATTCAGTGTAACGCGATACACACTAGATAGCAGAGGAGATGAAGAAGCATACAGAATAGAATATAACATACAATCGTGGAACGAAATTAGGTATACTTGTAAAACGGGTGCGCACACACTTAATTCCAGAGAATAACATGCAAGAGCGATGCATGGAGGAAAATGTGTGTACATGAGCTGCTTTTCTTTATTTAGACTGCATTTGTTCCTATTTTCAACTTGTTTCTTGTTTCTGTGATATCATAGCCGACTGTTGAATGTCGCTTGAATAGTTTGCAAAATTGGATATCAATCTGATATGAATGCAGAACTTTATTTTACGTATTCCAATGTATACTTGCATTTACTAAGACTCATGATTTCTCCAAAAAAGTTTTATATAAAACAGATTTCTGGAACATGGACTTTTTCTGCCTTTTAGTTTTGATTGTGTATTTCTTCATTCGTTTACATTGACAGTTCTATTTTACTGAATCATTTGCCTCGATTTTAACATGAGTCATCGATTTCAAGTTGTAAGTTGTATTTTGAGAATGGAATTCAAAATTTTTTTGTATAAAAACCGAATGGGCTTACTTGTTCCTTACCATTTAGGTCTCACTGTTCGAAGAAAGCGTTTACTGACGTCTACTCTCTACATTTTTTCAACCATACAAACTTTTTACTCATTTTCTCTTTAATCCGCATTGTCACAAAGATTTTTCTTCAAAGTTTAACTGAATATTTTCAAATCATGTCTCATCTAATGAAATACAGCCAAAAACGCGGTAAGCTATCTTTATGTTCTTTAAACTATTTCTGTAGAAAAAGTGTATTGATGATGTGGATTTTTATGCAATATAACTAACCACATATTGATTGCTTACAGATATGTTGCTGAATGACGAAGGGAAAAACCGTCCAAAATCCCTGAATGTACTTGAGCCCTACGACCCGTCGCGGAAGGACTTGTGCAATGAAAAGCCGTTTGACTATTTCAAATCCTGGCAGTTCTTTGAACAGCCAGGAAGTTACATGGTAAGATGTTACAAACTTAATTCAGTGAAATGATCAGAGAACAAAATGTTAAAAGACACAATAATTGAAAAATTATATAAATTATTGAAAAATCTTCTTTACGCTCAATTATAGTTTCATTCAAACGAATATTATAACTTTATGTATTTAGTGTTAAGACAACAATAATATAATAATAATTTGTGATCCATTTTTCTAATATTCAAATAATTGTTTTAAAATAATTGTTTTGATTTGTGCTGTCGCTTATTAATTATTAATTAATAATTATTATTAAATTATTATTAAATCTAATTTTGTCTCAACAAACCTGAAATATTGCGTAATTCAAGATTTTATCACAACAATCGCACAAGTTTTAATCTTCAATTATATTATATTATTTGTTTTTAGCTTTCCGGGAAAATAGTAGGGAGACGTGACACCCATCCTCTTTACAATGCCCCATACATCTTTCTCGGTCGACAGACTCAGAACGGCAAGCCGACCGTCATTTCCATACCCATGGATGGAATCCATAAAATTTATGACATCATTTATACTTTCCTGAGAGATACACGAAACAGTGTCGATTCTTCAGGATTGTCCATTCTGAACCGTCGACCCATCCGGACCTACGACTGGCAAGGGGATCGGATTGGCTTCTGGGAACACCCAGAAGTTGATCTTGACCTTGTGCGAATTGGCGTTTCAGCAAACAAAATGACGAAAAAGCCAGAGCTTTTGATAAATAATCGCATTCCAGGGATGGTCTCCCAACGTTTCTTTTCATGGCCAGGCCCAACGATTGCTCTGGACATTGATTCATTGGAAAAGTTTTTGCTCCTTCTTGACTTAATGTCCTCCGTAAAATATGAACCAACGTCCCCATCCACTCCACCGACACCTTCTCCTAATGTTTCCCCCCATTATTCAATGTTCTAATAACATTTCATATCTTTTTTGTCTTAAACTTTCTTCAATATTTATATTTCTTATTAAAAACTTTATAATATAAATGTAGGGACTAGTTTAACTTTCAGAATGAATATTTTTTCATATAATAATAATATTTTTTATCATATATAAAATGTATATTTAAGTATTTACATATACGAAATGTTGTTGTAAAGGCATAAACTTTATTTTCAGTAGATTCAATCTATTAATATTTACTTCTCTTTCCACTCACAAATTAAGTTTTACGTCTCTCTGTCTTCAGTAAAAAAACAATTAGTTTGAAAATAAATAAAAAAATCTTTTAACTAAACCTAATTTGTGCATAAAAAATCATTGACACATTTAACTAAACAAAATGTAAATTTATTCAATACAATTACAAGAACACATCATAATTCCAGATAAAACTTTTCCAATTCAAAAACATGATTTTCTTCAACATACAAATATAAATAATATTATAAAATCATAATTAGTGTTTCACTGATCATCTAGAATATACTTACAATTACACGTTATTTAAATTACGATTAAACACATTATTTAAATTACGACTAAACAAATATTTTAAATTACGATTAAACACATTATTTAAATTACGATTAAACACATTATTAAAATTACGATTTTATATCAATACATATTGCTATTCACATTCACAACCACTCGACAACTTTAGTTAATATTTAGAACAAATATGACAACAATTTTGAATAGTCACACGTACATTCCATATACATACATAAATAATAATTATTGTTTAAAGAAGTATTTTAAAATTGAATCATATATAGCTTGAACATTTAAATTGCCATGCCAGTCCTTAAATAGTTTTAAGATATCTATTACAAACTGCCTAATAAATAAGAGAGGTTAAGTTGTATTTAATTATCTTACTTAAACTAATTATAAGAGAATGGATGCTAAATAAAAGACAGTTATTATAAATACGTACATATAAATATTAATACTACATTATATTAAGTAAATATATTTTAGAGTAATAATATAATCATTAGTATTGTTCGCATAATTAAAATTATTTATATAATTGCAAATATAATATTAAGCACACACATTGGCTATAATCATATCAAAATTAATAGTTAAAAAAAAACTCAATATTACACTTCATCCACTTAATTTATTTTTAATTATAATCAATCCAAAATACATGATATAATAACTAAGTAACATACTATTGGCTCTTTATAACAAAATTAATTAGTAGTAAATCTCAACTATACTTATTAATATTATAACTCTAAATTTTATTCATAATTTATAGTCTTACTGGGGGAAGATCAGTCTTTTTGTACTGACTCAGAAATAAGACGTTAATAAAGAAATGAATTGAATTGAATTGAATTGAGTAAAATGTGCTTTAAAATGCTTATTTATTACTGTATGGATACCGGGAGAGTAGATATATCAATTTAAGCAAGTCCTTTCTATAGTTCCACCCATGGTTAACTACAACAGGAGCTAATTTACTTATCTGTATACATATCTACACAACAGGTAGACTCCATATCGATTTAAAATAGCGACGTTCCCTACCATTTCTTTTGTCATGAGTAATTAGGGTTTGAAGCTTACAAACTGTCTGTCTCAATAAAGGCTGTTGATAAATGTCAGCAAAGGTACATATCCCCACATTTTCAACATGACGTGCTGTCAATTTACATATGCTCCCTGGGCTGTGCTAAAGCTATAGTAGTTATACTAGTACTAAAAACAGTACGAAATACTACTTTACCATGTTTGTCGAGTGACATTGACTATGGCTTTTGCAACACTTTACATGCATCAAAACGTTGTAGAGCGTCCCTGCTATTAGCTTACACACTGTTTTCTCGTGTGAACGATTTTTAAGGTACAATTTAACAGCCTTGTTAAATCGTAAGAAATAAACAAATATAAGGTTAATTGAAATGCGATCAGATACTTTAACCGGTGCATAAACTACGAAATAATAAATTAAATAGTGATAACTTATCTAAGCTAGCCACCAGGGCATCTATCAGTATTACAACACATTAAAGAAGAGTATATGCGAATTTATTAGTTCATCTATACCAGAAAACTGCCTAAACTGAATGAGGTCTGGATGCCATTTGAAAACAAATGTAAAATATCGAAATTCATTCCTGTGGTTACTATCTATATCAGATTTATATGACACTTTATCGAACTGGTGGTTTAAAAATAGCAATAATGTTAATTTACAATGGAATTTTTTATATTATGTTAAATTCATATATGGGTATGAGCTAAAGAATAGTACAAGTCGTGTTCAAAGGCTTGGCACCAGGTAATAAATCAATATTAAACTTCCACCTAACCGTTAAAATGAACATATTATAAAAATGAAATAGTCATTTCTTACTGCCAGACGAACTCACTAAAATGTCTTGCTCAGTAACAAATGTTATCGGGGGAAAAGTGTTCAGACGTTTTTAAGTGTTTGATGTACAGGATAACTTTATTTTCAACTAAACTCACATCACAATTTTTAATAATAACTATCCTACAACTCGTTTATTTACCAAATAGAGCATTACCTTAGAAAATGCACACTTGTGTGTTTAAGGACACTATAGCAAGTGTTAAACAGGCAAAAGGGAATGAATTGCTACATTTATTTTCTTTTGTAACAGGCTATTACACGAACGTTAATGCATATATTTGGACAAGCATACTAAATAAGTTATGGATGAAATGAAGCTCGGTTCAGCGACGGCATCGTAGATGTAATATAAGTTTATTTAATTTATGTGAGTTCCAAGTACACGAAAGTGGCGCAGAAAAATGACAATAATAATAAACCCTGGAGTTTTTTTCGACGTAACGATACCAAGCCACCTTCAAATTGCAAAGCTCTCGCAATATGTACATGTAACATCCACCCTTCTAAAGAAACTACTGGTATTTTCTCCATGGCACTCCCCTTCACCCTGAGAAATGAAACACCAAGATACACAACCGGAGCAACATGACTCGTAGAGTTTATGATACCTCAATATTAAAATGCGTTCTTTGAAAATGAAGGTTTCACACCGTCTCATATGCCTTACTTATTGCATGATATCTAAAATTACACTTAAGTGATTCTTGGTCCAGATCTTGAATGGAGCTAGAAAACCATACAAGGCGCAAAATACAAGTATACAATTTAGTTTTATAAGCCTGGGCTATTGATGACCTACGTGATAAACTCTACTTTCAAGTAATTTTTTTTCGGGTTCGTATTGACCCATTTCGGCTCCCCCAAAGAAGTTCCATCCCAACCAGCCTCTTCTATGTTCGGTAACATTACACAAACGCAAACTATGGAGATCATCTTAGACATTAGGGTGAGTGAAAGAAAGAGAGGTAGAGAAATCCTTTGAAAAAATTCGTCCCACCTTAGCAACGTGTCCACCCAGCTACAAAGGTGTTTTACATGCGAAGAACTCACGTAAATTATTTATGCCAAACTGATTTAGTTCTTTCTTGAGAAAAGTCTACATATGCTTACTTTGTTCAACCATCACTTGATGTTTGTCTCAAGAAAAAATTCGGGTTGGAAATGATTCGGCTAAATAAGAGACTATATGAGCTTTTCCTTAAAAATTTTCCCTTGTCAACCCTGACTGAGTGAATAGGAATGCATTTTAGAGGATAGTATATATTATGGGAGAGGAGTATGTGGTAAAATAGGACGGGAGACACATTCTTGTGCAAGTCACATGCATCAGATGGGGAAAGGAGTAGATGGATACAAAATTGAACTTGACTGCAGTGCTACTGCTGGCTTGCTCTACATTATTTGAGAGAGAAAAGAAGTAGGTATGTTACATTTAAAAAGCATCACGCTTCCCCCTTCCACTTAAGCGTTCCATTTTCGTCTTTTCTTTCAGACGATGTCTCTTTTATATCTTCTTGTGGAGTGGATGGGATTACTTGATGCAGTTAGAGGCTACGCATTTACTGTAAGGTACTCTATCTAAGTTCATGGCTTCATTTGTACTTGCCATCGCATGACATAGATACTGGGTGAATTGTGTTCCTACGGAATATTAGCAACTCATATACCGCGTTTCGTCAAGTACTCCATGATCCGTTTACCTTTGCAATACAATACATATACGCAAAAGCATGTCAGTGTTAAAACGCAACCAACAAGCCGTCAATATTGCTCTAGTGGATTCAGTATTATACCTACTTGCTTTCTTCAGCGGCCATATTATATTTTGATACTAAAAGAAGCACTTATTCTTTTACTGGAAATTTTTACAACCGTAGCATTTAATGGTTACTTCAACAATAATTTAATATTAATCTGACAATATTTCATCAACATTGTGTTGGACACCCTCACAGTTACAATGTATACGTTATCAACTATTAATAATACAAGCATAATGATTTATGAGAGTTCTGGATTCAAACTAAATAATCTTTAATCTCATTGAATATACACACAGCATTTGTCAACCGACTGTTATTTTTAAACTACTTTAAAACGTGATGTGTTTAAGCGATTTAAGTTAGTAACGTTTTATTGTTTTTTGGTTTAGCTTATAATTAACTAAAAATTTAAAATTTTTAGTTATACGCAATACTGATGATACACACTGCATTGATAATATGCAAATTATATTGTAAATACAAAAATATGGGAACATCAATCGTTCGTCAGTAGAAACAGATATTAAATTTCAAGCATGAAAACGAGAAAGTTTAATGCTGATCAGTGTGTAAAAACATGCATGCACACTCTGTACTTAGGAAATATTTATAAGGCTTAATTTTTCTTACGGTAATCTCCTTGCGTACACATTTTCATAGAAGCTTAGTTAGCACTTAAGTTGATTAGGATGTATGCATGGCTTCTGGCTTTTAATTCATGGATAATAAAGCCACTGGAAAAGTTACATGCCTCGGTGGTTTCTCAAGTTATTTGATCATGAAAAATACCGACGAGGTATTTCATAATCTAGAAGGTTCTGACGTGCGTGGGAAAAACTTGGGCTGGAGCCATTTGAGATCCGTGCCCATCTCAACAGCAGGAGTAATTAAATGAGTAAGAGACTTGTCATTCACTTTATGACATTTCCTTCAGTCAGTCATCGACAAAGTCAAGTCAGTGCCATTGTTGCATGCAACAACTCATTCACAGAGTTAGGTCAGGACTGTTCCAAATCTCACCCGTTCGTGTTCGCAAATCTAAAAATGTGCGTACACAGATATGCACATATGCACGATAGGTGAATGTATACGACCGTCTGGTACCTTGCAAGCAAATTCAGACCCAGGAATGACAAAAATCTTAATGAAGTTGTTTCAACTAATAACCAGGAGAAGGACATTATTCGGCATTGTCAGACAAAAAGTTTAAGTTTCTGATTATTATCTCCTGAATTCTTCACAACCATGAGTATAATTCCTTAGCGGAAGGAAAAGTTAAGATAAAGTAATCTTATGCCTATCAAACAGATCCAATTAGGGACAGAAATTCAAATGTAAGCACTGCGACTGCTTTCACTTTCCCCAACTATAATACACAAAATTTGCACATGTTGGTAGGCTACATACACAAGCTGTACCTCCTTGTACATATATATATGTATATCTATATATATATAGATAAAATTATGTAATAACTTTAAGCAGTTTAGTCTTTTGAAAGGAGAACGAATGGGAAATTTCTATGCCATAAGAAAGTCAGTACTTAGAAAGTATAAAGTGTAGTGGAAGGAGGGCAGTAAGGCCATAAAAGATTTTTAGTATTCAAAAATTAAAGCTTACCATTAAAATACATACGGAATTGAATTCTGAGATTCATTAAAAACGCGAACGACTGGAACGAAAGCTGTGCTTACAAATTAGTTTTTCCTTTCCTTATCATGAATCCATAAGCATGCACATGTAGGTACACAAACTATATGGTTGTCAGCAATCGAATTAATTAAAACACGAGGTGCATGTACAGAGCACAGAGAATGCATAAGCAAAAAGAAATGGGTGATTCTATACTTGTTCAAAGGACTATAGGCAGGAGGAAACATTGGAGGAGGTAGAAACGGGGTTTTGAAGACTCCAGATAAAACATACTGACCTGCTTGGGGTAAGGAACATATAGAATCTGTAAATTGATTAATGATGACATCAACAACGGACTTGCCTCAAAAAGGTTTTATTCACTCAAAACAAAATAATATGATCTTAAGGGAGACCTTTTTCTGGTTTCTTTACTATTGTATACTTTCTCTTCTTTAGTGTGTAGGAGAGCAATAAGTAGAAAAGAGTCGACTGCGGTGGAAGAGGTTTCCCATCGAGATAGAAAAAATTGTCAAATAATTCAGACTGAGTGAGTGGTACCTAAGTAATTTAGTAGAGTTAGGTAGGTAAGCGAAGAGACCTTAAATCTTGTAAAACTTGAATTATTTTTGTTCAGCACTTTCAAAGCATTGCGGTGTATCTATGTAAACGTTTTTACAGAAACGCCGAAATTGCATGCATAGACAAAAAATAAGGAGCCTGAAAGCATAATATTCAACGTTGAATGCTCAGCTGCATCTACTCCGGATACGGAGAAAAAACTATATGGATGAAGATAACCTGAGTGTCTACTATATGTCATATTACGGGTTGGAAATGAAGTCAATTTTTCTTTGATTGCTTGAGTAGGTTCCCTGTATGTTTTTCCACATCTCTGAATTTTTCCTTTTCAGAGAAGAGTCAGGGCGGGAGAATACTTCCGTCGATAATAAGAAGCGTTGAGATGAAGTCTTCCGTAAAGAAGTGGCGACTGGCCAGCTGTTCACATCCTTTCACGTCCACTAACATGATTATGCCACTGATGATGATCAACAAAACTGAATCAATGCGCCTGCTGCCACTGACTTCCAAACGAGTTCAAAAGAGAAATTGAAAGTTGATGAACCGACAAGAAAAAATCATGAGCTAATACGCATCATAAAAGCAGGAGGAAGCATGTCTGACGCTTGAAGAAAGTCTTGTTGGCTCGTCCTTTTTGGACATTAATATGAATGTAACACTAGGCGCACTCCCAATACAATGTAACCACTATGGGCGACCTCCATATAATTACCATATAACTCAAAACTTGTCTATAATAAGCTTGCGGAGTTGTTGAGCTACATTTGTTAGATATATGTATTACATTATACAAGACAACGTAGTACATGTCAATCACTCGTAAGTATATGGATTGGTTGGAGCATCGTTAAACTCCCATAATGTGACTTTCTCAAGAGGCTATAGAAGATTAAGTGAAATGTACGCGAACTAAATGAGACGCAGGGTGACGAGATATAAAATGCAGCATTTACATAATGTAGTAACTGTTGAAGGTATAAGGTGGTCGTAAGCAATAAGCGGTGCCTACCGAATGCAAATCTGTAACCCTGGTTTGATGGGGAATCACTCATATTCTGCCTTATCACTCACTTCATTTTTCTTCACTATCATGATGATAGACGCTTATTCAAAGCGCTAACCTTGTCATGGTTACTGAGTGGGATCCGCCTTCTCTCAATTACATTGGCAGGCATACACCATCAAAGTAAAGCAAACAAGCTCAACCGACAACGTTAAAATCCCACCAACATCCATCTATCTTTAAAATTATCTTCCATACCTAAACCTATACTTATAAATATATTAGCAACTATATGAATATAGGTAATGACTATATACAAATATAGTATCACTACTACGTTCAAGATATACTCCCTACCCTAGCACTTGCTACTACATTACATACATGGTCAACAGGCCGACAAAGTCTCATGAGATTCTAGATTATTACATTTTGAAATAAATCACCTCCTCAGACCCTTATCTATATTTCTCTTGGTCATTATCATTTCTACAATAAAGCCGACTATACTGGAAACTATGAACGACAATCAGATTATTGAGGATCTGATTTCTCATTTATTACAACTCCCCAATGGAGTCTGACTGTATTCAGACCTACTGAACGGATCGGACCATGTCATTGTTACCGACTTTATGTTGCAAGATGCACGAACCCAGGTATTTTTATTTCCACATTTTTTTCTGTTATTTGAGTTGTGAATGCTCATAGTTTTATTTAAAAAACAACCAATATTCCAAATATAGTTTATTTTATTTTATATATAAATATATTTTAAAAATTATTGTTCTGTAGATCAAGAAAACTAAACATGTATAAAAATCAACTTAATGACGGCCCAGAATGGTTTAAATGGAAAATCAGTCTTGCCGGAGAATATATGTAGATACATTTGTTTAACGGATTTACTTACGATTAAACTGGTCACTGTACTTTCCCTAGAATTTTCTTGTGATTTCGAAAAGTACCATAAACACTGCAGTGAATTTTTCTGCATCTATTCTACGAATTTACATACGGGGCTAATAGTATGCAAAATTTATTGTCCGACAAAGTTAAAGACCGCCGTGGGAACAAAATAAAATGATTCGGGAAAAATAGGTCGGGAACTAGAACTCCTTATACACCAGACTTATCTCAGAGTCAGTCTAGGCGTTGCGTTAGTTTATACCATTAAAAATGCTCTTGCATGTTTCACCAGATGTGATAATTTTAGTCTAATCTTAAACACGGGGGACAAAAATCTTTGAAATGTGCAGAAAATTCCATACGGGACGTCTGAGCTGAACCAAATTACTTTTTCAACATTTCTACGCTGAAGGACCAAAACAAAAATTGAGCTCTTTTAATGTTTTATAATAATTACTATTAGTGTTTAAATTCTGCAACAACGTAATTAAGAGTTTAAGCTTGATCCAGTAAAAAACATGGAATGAAACCAATGGGGCACAACATCAAACATTTCTCGGCAACTACTATTTTACAATCCTGACAACTTAAGCGACTCCAGTAACTGTTTTTAGTGGGTAAAAGGATATTTGCATGTTTCCAGAAATGATGGCGTAAACATATGTTAACTATATTGTAACATATTTATCCTTCTGTAAAAGCATAATGTTCGTTTCCAACTATGTTGTCTACACAAATAAAATAAAAAGAGTTTGCAATGAAAAGGACCGTTTAGCAAATATGAAACAATTATTCATTCACCAAACCCTTAGCGCCTGGCATATACATACCTTTTGTAAGTAAAGATTCCTTTTTTTTTCTATGACGTTGATAAATTATATGTTGAGGTTTCTGCTCTTCCGATATCCGTCCCTCTTTTTTGCATCCTTCAAAAGCTAAGATTTTTTGTACATTTGTGCACGCTTGCTTTTCACTCTTCCTCTTGACTTTTTCTCTTTCCTCGAACCCTGTCAGGGTTTGTTACATGAAGGAGGTTGAGAGAAGAAAGAAGGAAGAGATTATCTGAGAGCAGATTTTCGTGAGTTTAATATGAATATGTTGGCTACATAGACGAAAACATGGGCGTAGAGGGACTACAAATCTCTTTATCTACAACATTAACGATAAGTTCAATCCATTCATTCTCCTTCACAAACTGCATAAAAACTTGTATGATCTACTTACTCAATTATCAATCGTTTTCAATTTACCATAGTGTATTTTACCCTCAAAGCATCCTAGTGCTTAATTAGTTTCATTGTTTGAGAAAAATTAGTTATATTAGAGTACCTATGTACGTAGAATCTTATATGATATAAATATTAAATAACCTTGTTTCTATTATCTCATTCTAATTTTTATCCCTTAACAGCTTGGCAATAAAATTCCTGATCAATGTCTTACCTGGATTCACACAGAATGTTAAAGACAGTCCAACAGCGTACGTGAGCAGGACGGCAAACGGGGATGAATTTTGTAGTAATAATTTCAACTTACGACGAGATGAATAGCCTTTAGACATTCTTTGATTTGATTTAGTCAATGAGAATCCTCTTGATTCCACTTGTTCATCCTTGTATATGCTAGAAAAAACAATGAAAATTTAATTATTAGCCGTTTAATTTGATTTATTCAATTATGAGATCAAGCGAGAAGAGGTTTCAGTTCACTATGACTATAGTATATAGTAGTATCAAGTATGTATATAAAATTAGTAGAACATACAATTATCTAAAGCTATAAATAATTTATCTACAGATATGTAATTCCGACATTAATTAATGTTGTTGGAAGTGTGAAAGCACTTTTGAATCCTTTCACGAATTATTAACGATTTGCCGCCATATACAATGCATTATTACTTGACATAAACATACAGTGATATCCTGTCATCCTTCGTGACAGCTTTGGCATAAATGTCGCCTCCAGAATTCTTTTGATATGCTGACACAATTAAATCAGTTTGACGTACTTCTGCAATAGCAACATTAAATTCCGTTACACAAGGTTGTTATACAGCACTGTTATACAATGCTATTATACAACACTGCTATTATGTACCTATTACCTACGCATTTGACTCGTGATGAAGCAATGTATTAAATTATATGCACATATCAGCTTAAGCAGTTTTCCAACACAAGGAAAAGTGACCTAAGTAAATATTGTCTTTAAAAATTGTTAATCGATTGCAATTCCTTCATTCATAAGAGCTTCTTTGGAGTGACATGTTCCTGCAAATTCCGAACTGAACCCATTAATTAGGTTTGTTTACGTTATCATTACCACCTTCTTTCAAGCCTTCAAGCACCTTCTTCATACACATTGACATTGAAACGCCATATGTGAATTATTAAACTTTCGCCAGAAATATAAGTATACTTACAACCACCAGCATAATACGCATGAATAACATCGTACATTTGTGGGTATAAGTAAGTATAAAAACATGCTTGATTGTTTCATTAAAACTTTTTCATTACTTGGTGCTGTTGTAGTTTGGATTTGTATAAACTTTATGATTCAATGGCTAATTATGTAGAAACCAATACATATGAATCAGCGAGGAGCGGTTTTCATTGTAAACAACCACAGTCGTTACTTGACATATGTCTAAGGAAATTACTTTAAGTAATAGATGAGGTCTAAATAAAAAAAATCTTGGGGTGAGGAATAGCTATTGTTAAAATGTAACACGACAAGTTTGAAGGAAATAGTTAAGGAGATGGAAAAAGGAAGGAAAAGTCAAGATGTTTGAGATGTAGCCTCGTAGGATTTTTGCGGTCGAGAAGATAAATTACGAATTCTTTCACCATCAAAAAATAGGGGATAATGTGAAAAGCAAGATTGTTAGTGCTCAGAGAAGCAGAGCAAATAGCGACCGGAGACGAAGATACGAAGAAGAAGAGTTTTGTAGAGGAAAAAGAGGTAAAGTGCCTGCGACTAGGACCAGAAGTCAAACAGGAGTAATGTATCTTGAGGCTGTAATCTTTCTTAATACTTGTACCACAACGGCTTCATGCCATACTTTTGATCTTATACTTGCATGGATTTGGGTAGGGAAATATTGTACAGGTGCTCGCAAATGGCAGTCAACCACGCTGCTGCGGCCCTGACAATGACAACAAACTTGCCGAAGTCGTCTAAGTATCTTTTCTCTGTGACTTCCTTTTCTCCTTACATTTAGCTCTGGTTGGGTATACCTAATCCCAATATATAAGTGAGACACGAATAATACAAGTTGTACATGACAAGAGAGTAAGCAAGGAGATATGAACACATAAATACTCATCTTTTGGAAATGACTATTTAGTTTGAGCAGTAATACAACGAAAGCAAAACTAAACGTAGCAAACTATTTGCTTTGTTAACAACTCCTTTATTTTCGTGGATTAATAAAACAAAGTTTCTTCAAACTAATTCGATTTCCACAAGACTTTTTGTATACGTATATTGAGGAATGAATGTATTATTTTCAAGTTTGTGTGGACAAAGATTTGCGAACACAAACCTCAACCTCGTCAATCTTTACCTCACTTATCTTATGTCGCGGCCTTTCTGAATGCCTACCCACGACTCTCTGTACTTTGAAGTTTTTGATTCAACGACAATAGTATTTGGGACTACTTTTCAAGCAATTTGTCTAAAATGTTTTCAAATAATAACTGCACTAGAGATGGCAAAAACTTTCAAACTTGCTTCAAGTAGCTGGAAGTATGTAAGAGTGGGGCATAACTTTATACCCTATTATGCTTCCTTTATTTCAAAGGTAAGCAACTCACAAAAAGTACGGCTACTGTATAATTCTGTTTTATGACTAAAACCTAGTTTTCCTCACAAACCAAATTATCTCTGTCGTAAAGCTAGCACACTATATTTTCTTCATCCTCATAATAATTCCACAAAATAATACAAGTTAGTTGCCCGCACATTTAATGAGCACATTGAGCTCGTCATGGCTCTTTACTACAATGAGAGCAAGAAGAAGTAAAATTTTAATGAAACTTCTAAGTAAAAAGAAGTATTGTTTACGTGCGCAATCAAGATCTTGAGTTTAAGTACGCCATATAAACAATTTGTCCATTATCGTCTGGTATTCTTGCAAGGTCTTGCATATGACGAACTTATAAGTATACCTCATGACTAACATGCGTCTCCTAGAATAGAGCTAAAAGCATGCTCTCCACCGACCAACCGCGTATTAAAATGAGGAAAGAAGTATGTACACACTATATTAGAGATACTACAAGATTTTTAGATCCACAACTGCTCTTCTCTCGTGTCTGAGTCTCCCATATAAATATACGCAAACATCCAGGTTAATGTCTGGATTTTTAGGAAGCGATGCAAGCTGAAGGATTATGTAAACCAAATTACCTATAAGTAGTAGCCTCAGTTTCATCCTCTTCCTATAGCAGCAGAACCAATAAAAAAACAAACAGTCCTAGCCCAGTTTATGGATGTCTTTTGTAGTTCGGGGACGTGACTGAGGCTATCTATCCTCCGGTCAAGCTCTCTCTCATAAAACTTTATATTTCCACGTGAAACAAGGCTCTAGTGATCTTAATTAAGTGACGGAATTGTAACCTTCGAAAGTATTGACTACTGTCACCGCCCAAATGCATTTGTTTATGGAACTGAACGTATTGACTGCTGTTAAGAGACTTGGGTTTAGCACGGTGGTGAAAAATTTTAATGAATTTCTAAACTATGCATCGATATAATTATTATCGAAACACTATTAATAACAATCCTCTTATGTTGTAAAGTTAATATAGTTATATTTAGTTAATTAATTAATTTTAGTTATTGTCCGTTATTGTAAATCATTGATTCAGTTCGATGTATAACTTGAAAATTCAAACTAATAAATAAATCAAATAAATAAATTAAAATAAATTATATATTAATCATGTCCAGATGACGTTTACAGATTGTGGAAAGCTTTGCAAATAAAAAGAATATTCTAGAATATTGACTTTAGTGTGGAGAATGTTAATATTCGCATTCCCATCGACTAATTTATGGATAAATAATACACAGCCAAGTGGGTATGACAGTTGGAAAATACACTGAAACACATTTAGAATTCGTTTACGCTTAGAAGTCATAAGTTTCAAGATGCAACCATCTTATTATCTGCTTATTTCATTGATAAAAGACACAAGAGGCAAGTTTAAGTATCTTTTTAATGGTTGCGGTTGAATAAACTTGAAAAACTATTCCATATGTTTCGCACATTTGCTTCATTCAGACTGTAAGAAAGCATGGCTTTAGTGTGGAACACCTAGAATGGCATATAGGTGTAGCCCATAACGTTCGAATAGTGGTTGTAGGTACCAAAAGTGAGATTAAAAGTAAAAACAAGTGTTAAAGACCCCTTATACTTAAATTCATCTTAAATTGACAAGCGGCACAATTACTAAATGCGTAAAGTCAACACTCCAGATTTAAGACTTAGAACGTGTGATATTGACAAAAAAGGAAAAGTTTTTTTTATTCCGATCGCCGGATCGCACCTTCATCATGTAAAGGCGAGTTCCTAGCCAGATCCAATGTCCTGAAGGGTTACTGCAAAAGTTATTCCCCGAAATAAACTAAATCGAAAATTTAAAGAAGTTTGCCGAACAGCAAAATTAGATTTAGCTGAACTAATATTGGCACTATAAAATGCATGGATTAACTTAGTCAGTAAGTTGCTTTAACAAATTTAATAAAAGTAGGGAATATGGGATTCGACCGAATTCGTCTTAGGACCAAAAAAGGTTGACAAAATTTGAGATAAATCGAAACGAAAGAATTTGTTTGACAAATTTCAAAATTTACTTAGGATTAGACGTGTTTATTTTTTCGCATCTCACATGAAAGCTGGATGAACGAAATCCAAGCAAATGTGTTTTTAAAATTTTATTTCTTTTACATTAGAGTTAGTTTCACACACTCAATCTTACTGCACATATTTCTTGTACATAATATGCTCTATACATACATTGAATGCAACTTTGATGGAAACCACATACTGCTGAATATGTAAAATTAAACTAATCGTAGAACCATTCAGAGAACCTTCAAAGATGACAAAGTTCAAATAAAATGTTTCTATTCAAATGTCCATCTCAGAACCTAGAAATTTGTTTGTGCTCATCGAATTAATTTGTAAGAAATTGTTAAGAATGTTGGATTCGAGAATACTACAAAAGATATGTTACAATCCAAGCAGCATGGCAGGCTCTACAGTATAAAGTAGGAACATTCACAATTATCACGGGGTTCCTAAAGAATATATAATGTAGGTATGTTTAAAGAGAAAATGTAATATTGGACTTTCAAGCCATAATTTTACAGGTTAAGGTGCATACATACACTACCCATACACAAGACAGAAAGGCATTCCCTAGTGACGGATAGCAACCGAAGAGGAAAAATATTCCCGTCCAAACTCCATTCGTTCATTTAGTCTCAGAGAGTAAGAACATTGCGAATTCGAATGAAGGGAGATATCTCATCAGTTGGTTTACAATATGGTAATGAACGGAGGTATTCTGAAAAACGGGCGCTGGAAAGCCCTAACCGTCTCCAGATGACTTTATATGAACATCCTCCTTTCTCTTATTACTTGTCCTCGTCCCTTTTATATTTCTTTTCGTTTTCTTCTGAGATCTTGAAATCTACTTTGTTGCTTGCTGCAGAGCCAGTAACTATGCATGTATTCTACCTTTTCCATCCCTATATTTACTTTTGTTCCGTCGATGGTGTCTCTGTGGGTGTTAATGCTGAGGAAGAAGTCGTGGTCGCCTTTGCCTTGTTCCTCATTCCAATGCTCTCTTCTAACCATGATGTGCAACCTACTGTAAAACAACGAAGTCGACTTCTTTCTTACACGTTGATACACTCAACACCTTACACATTACTAGACTGCCATTTCAGGCTGGGTTTTCAACTCAATTCTCCTCTACGTGTATCTTTGTAGCGTTCACGCACTATTATGTTGCTTTTAAAGAAAGTGGTTTGTTGAAATTTCTTTCCATATACACACTTTCCCCTACTTATAGTAATTTTACAGGTTATACAAAAAGCAATGCTATTCATCAAAAGTACTCCAATTCGAATTTTCCGAAAATCGTGAAGTCACCGAATCATCCATTAGCAGTATAGTACTAAACATTCATGCTTCCAGGTCTTTCGTAGAGTTAAAGAGCTCGATTGTGACCTCAAATCCAAAATTTTCAATAATCACTCGGATTTCTGACAGCACGAAAACAAACAACAACTCCAGATCAAAAACCCAATTAGTTCAACTTCAACCTTCTCAACTGCTCCCAAACTGCACGACATCACTGTATATTCAAAATTAGCGTCAAAGAGCATTTCGTATTGGAGTGGTAATTAGAGGATGGTAATAATCTAGTGTTTTTGAAAATCGCATCGTTGAATGGGGATAGCAAACTAACGTACTTCATGGTTTGAAAAAGCAAATTAGGGTAATAAAGTAAGGGTAAAGGGAAGTTTTGATTTTTTCTTTTTGATTTTATCGTTGAAAGCAGATGAAACAATTAATTAAAGACTATGATTGTTTTTTCAGACACACTTAACGTAAAATTACGACCTAAGACAAAAGCGAAGAATTTCATTTGGTATGTATGCGAACATGCATCCAAAGCTCATTTTTCCTTTTGAAATACATACAAGTGAGTCAATGGTTTAAGTGTGGCCGAATGGCGAAATTGGTTTTTGGTCGTAATGGGAAGCGTGACAAGACCTCAACCCTTAAAAATAATTGTAATTGATCCTTTACTAGAAGAAGAAGGTCGAAGAAATAAAGGGAGCGGGAAACTTTGACTCTTCACTGCAATTCTCTTTACCGGTTGTTATACAAGAGATTGGGAATTTGGAGAGAATGAGCACTCATTTGCAATTTCCCACTATACGGCAAACCAATTGTATTGGTTAGCTTTCGGATATTGCTTCAAAGTATTATCTATATGGTCGAATATATTCCCAAGGAATATACACATGTGTTTCATCTACTCGGGCGAACGTTGTTATCAAAGCCTGAAAGTATTTACGGATGCCACCATGTGCACGTTATTCACCTACAGACAGAAAAATCCTCACTAATAATAACCCACAAAGAATTCGGATCTTGTTGGCACCGTAGGAGAGACTATCAAGAGTGAAGAAGACTCCCCTTGACTATCCTTGTACAAATAGCTCAAGAAATTGCATACCGAGCTTTGCTTAAGTCCTACTCTAGCTCGTGCTTATTAGAATACAATGTGAGTGCAGGATCTACAAAGGCATAACAACTCTTCTGCCTTACTCTTATTATCTCATCCAATAAGATACTTTTCCTGTGCCGGCTGCTTTCACTTATTGTCTATCGTATACGTTTGTGTATCTATGATTATCCCTTGTCCTGAGGTAAGTTTATGTAAAGCCGGTTTTGAGCTTAGAAAGCATTAGAACGACTTTATTTTTACCCCGCAATCTTTTATCTGGAGCAATCAAATTTACTCGAATCAAATCAGACAAGCTGGGTGCTACACTTTTACTGTTATAGTACCATGAGCAAGGAGTAGCATCAAGATTAACGCGTGAGCAAACGCAGTATCTCGTTGGACGTATACGTTATGTGGGTAGAATAAATGTTTGTGTGTTTATACTGATAGAATAAGTGTACATATGTGTTTGTGGTAGAAGAAGTGCATCTGTAGATCATAAGATAAAGGAGTTTACAAATGCAGTGTACCTAATTGATGTAGACCAACACCATTACTTTCCATTTGGCAATGAGGTAAATCCGGTGAAGGGTCCGCAGTTGTAAATAACTAAGCTGGTATCAGGTATACTTTAACAATAATGAAAAGTACACCCATAAGCGAATGCCTGAGATTCTTGCAAAAATTGGTAGATAAAAGGAGAAAAGCGTCAATTGGATTCAAGATCGTAATAAATCCGCTGGCAAAAGATTAAACACAAAGTTCCTTTATGAGTATTAAGTGTGGTTGTTTCCCCCGTGCTGTGGAGTAGTGTCATGGAATAAAACGAGCACTGAAAATTAATAAATTGTCAAAGCTTGCCAGACAGTTGGACAAAAGAGTCGTGATGTCGTCTTAATACCAGAATGCCTCTTAATATTGATGTGTAATGTCGGATTATGGTTGCAAGAGAAACAAAGGATTCAGCTGTTGTCAAGCCATGACCATAGACGCCAGCGGTTATGACATATATCTATGTATACATAATTATACTCTTCCCGTGTAATTGCGTACAGGCAAGGACGTTTTTGTGAAGCAGCAACACATAATTTATCGAGTAAGAATCTGGATAATAGACCCCAACTGCTTAAGTGTACACAAGCAGATAGCGAATGGGAGAAAATGATAAAAGGAAAAGGCAGTTGGCTTCCTCGGTCAATAATAATTGTCGACGAACAGGCTTACATATTTCATAATGTGGCTTTCTCTAATGAAATGTCTGGGACAGCGCCCGAGTGAAATAATAAAAATTTAATTCCAGACTCCCCAGAATTTCCCTGTCTCTCCGTCCCTCTTTCCATCACCTCCACAAGAGTCAACCCTCGGCTGCTTTCTATTCGTTCCGCTCCTATTACTTTAATATAGTTTCTTTGCAATTGTATTATTTACTTTCTTTGAACCAACTTCCCAGTAGATTGGTTCATCAAAATGGTTCTGTTCTAAACTAG
The DNA here is from genome assembly GCA_034696945.1 of Lipothrix lubbocki. Taxonomy (NCBI): domain Eukaryota; kingdom Metazoa; phylum Arthropoda; class Collembola; order Symphypleona; family Sminthuridae; genus Lipothrix; species Lipothrix lubbocki. Next base: position 22,504 of record JAQGAK010000124.1, read on the forward strand.
AAAATTCATTGGCATATATGCATATGTATGTATTAAACACCTAGGTAGATATACGTGTTATCTATTGTAAACTTTTTTACACTTAACCTACTGCCATTCAGCCTGCAGCCATATAGATCTATTACTGTTTAATGAGACTTATCTTGACATCGAGACTTGTCGTAAATTTATTGCATTTGTTTTAAATTAATTCAGGTTGGGTGACACCGTTATCATTCTCTATCTTTTCCAGTATTTAAATGGTATTTGTTACATGCATGGAATTGAAAGACGGAATCTATAAACAAAACAAAGCTGTATACTTACATGTATTTATCTGCAATAATTATATCGATTTTTGGACCCTGTACATAAGCAATTTTGCTGTTCTCATCATATGCCATAATACATGCAGATAGTTATTGATTAAAACTTGGTTCTTATGGCAGCTTTGAGCGAATAATTGCATTGGTAGTTATTACTACAGTTATCCCTGTCCGATAAAAGCATTGCTCTCTTTGAAACTTTAATAACCACGAAATAGGGCTTGAATTCTAATATCGTTCACGATTTCTTCAATCACAGTGTGGAAAATATCAATAAAATTTAGTTAAAATCTAGGTTTGCATGAGAGTTCCGAAAGTACTGAGAGTTCCGAAAGTACTTGAAGGGTATTGTAAGCACAAGTTCTGCAGAAGTGCTTGATTTGTTGTGGGAAATATCAATGCATGCCCAGTGTTGACATCATTTTTGTGTGCTTCGGTAAATGGATAAATGCTAATGTGCTTCTAAGTGGGTTGTAAATTTCGACCCAGTACATCCTGAATGTCATAAATAATTCCACAACTCAACCTTGGGGGTTAAATTAACCGGAAAATTTTTCGAGGCAATAAATTGATTGATTGACTAATATTGAGATACTATTGTGACTTCAACCGATGATTCCCAAGAACAATGACATCTGGGACGAATAAAACGTTGAATATTTGCAGTACAATATTCGTCCTGGAGCACCTGGGTTTGTTTGAAAACTAATAATATGACGCTTGAATAGTTCACATGCTTAGGAACACAATGTACCTGGAGACAAACCTACATTTTTAAACACACAAGCCCAGAAGTATTGCCTGCTCCTTTTATCAAAGCCCAGTATCAACAAGCAATACACATTATTATGAAAAGGTGAATTTTTTGTTTGCTAAAGTCTTATATCTATATAGTCGGCAAAATCCGTCCCATATCTGCGTTGACAAAATTCACAACATACGTGAGTGTCGTTTTGTAACCTAAAACTTCAATCTGCATCGTAATATCATTCAGCATATATCCATAGAAGATTCAAAGTGCGATGCTAGGAGCTACCTAATATTTTGTTATTTCAAAGTTGCAGCAGCAAGTATGGCAGTGAAAATTTAAATAAACGTTTGTATTGATACGTAATATTACACCTACGTACACTACTATGTACACCGTTTGCATAACACTTAGCCACCTTTCTGGAGAGTAAACACTCGTAAAAATCAATAGTTTAATGTTCCTCGAATTGGTTATAGCTGCAAATCTATCCTTGCTCTACTATGTAGGTATCATATCATTACACTTAAGTTAATGCTTATTTCTCTGTAGAAAAGATAAACTAGCTGGGCATTTTATCCCCTAAAAATATTACCTTATTTATAGCATCTCCGTAGAACCTTGTAAGCATAGGTATATGCAAGTCTCCAAAAGCAACAACTGGTATAGCTAACATGCTGGGGGTCATGAGACTACAGGAACGTATTTGAAAAGGCCCATTCATAAATAATAAGGGACTACATGTGACCACGGTTTAGTTGAGCACAAATGATTGACGGGTAGGTGCGGCAATAACTTTTCCATTAATAATGCATGTCCGCACTCAATGATTTTACTATTTGACGTGCGGTCTTAATTATAATGAAACTCCTCACGTTTCATCTACACACCCGTTGAATTAAACTTCCAATTCTACTGCCGTACATGCTTTTATCCAATTTGTCTCCGCTCATGGATGAAAAATTAGGGCAAACGAGTTGTAAAATGGTTCTTATTAATAGGTACCTCTGCATTGAGACCTCCCAGCATTTAAGGACTACATATATGGCAAATTTGAAGCGTAATCCGCTTAGGTAGACTATTCCACCCAAGTAAATATATTGTAATAAGCAAAAATTTATCGTCATCCATGCCAACCACCAATGAACGCAAAGATGTACCTTGCAATAATGGATTTATGTAAGCTTCTACACGCCCGCAGATAGGCCGGCGTCTACCGTAGTATGCAATTTTCTAGAAGGCAATTTTCAATATTTTACCTCCGCACAGCACACCAATATTTCTTACAAACTGACTCAAGAAACATGATGTACTGAAAACGGAATGCTAACAGTGAGAGGCCGACGTGACTATAAATTCGAAGTAAGAGTTTAAAAAGAAATATCAAAGAAAATAAAATTTCTGATGGCCCGTCACTCTGAAAGGATTGACGGAGCGAAAAGGCAGGATCTGAAACAAGTTATAGGGACAAAACCAGCTCAACATATTCCCGTCATCCAATAGCACTGACGTCGTGTATATGCTTTTTGAGAGTTTATGGCCTGAAAGTCGAGTATCTTATCCTCTCATACTATAGTTTATCTATAATAATAACCCTATCGTTTATTCCTCCTTACCTAATCCTCGTCCATTAGAGCTTTGGTTAATAGATGGCTTTGGACTTAATGTTTTAGATGTTCATCTGATGATCTTCTGAAACAGCTATTTACAGCTTTCAAAATCCCAACAAAAGCAACAGTTAATTCAAAGCCCAGCTGTGTACCGATTATACACTGACATGGAGTTGCAGATGTTTTTAATCATAATTACCCATGTATGTATACGGGCTTATAATTTTAATATATTTACATACTGAATATATTTACATGGACTTCATATATATGTATACATAAGTATATTGTATTGCTAGTAGGTATTAATGTGGATAGCTTTATGTATCTACTGCATAACTAATCAACCGTCATCCTATTCAGGGTTTAGCATAGCATGCTTCACGTCTCGAACATTTCCTTATCTACCTCGGCAGTATACTACACCAAACACAATCGTCCATAAAACAATTTCACCCTTTTTCTTACTGTAACACCAATACGCCATGCCGTAATGCAGGTAAAAAGGGCTATTTTAGAAGGTGTATGGGGAATTCTTTCGCCTCCATTTCTTTTGCCAAACGGGATTTCGAAAAAGGCTTCTACTAAGAGACTTTCAACTGTGACAGTCATAGAGCATAGGTTGTTGAACCAAGACATGCTCTAGGACGAGAATGGGTGGTCATGGTTGTCGATCTCAACTCTCTCCTTCGAGGTAAAATGTTAAGTACATTCGAAAGCAACCTTTCTACGTATGGTATAATAAACATTAGAGAAAGGTACGTGTCGTGGAGGATGTATCCGTGTAGGAGGGAGAAACGAGTTGAAAAATCAACTTCACTCAAGAGGAAGAAAGGTGCTATATAGCGGTTCCACCGGTAAAGTAACATGGGCATATACACTGAATTGTAATCTACACAGAGTGAATTCACCAGAGAATATAAAGAAACCACAAAGCAGTACCATAGGAAAGACTGATGCAACATAAATTGATGTGCAATTAAGTGGCGGGGAAACTTAAAGCGTTGGCTACAATGACAATGCTACGGACATGAGTTTTATGTATCCACTCCTTATGCTTTTCCGGCCAAGTAAACTCTCGTAAAACAAGCCGTGTACAGAGCCATCGTAGTCACGAAGCGAATTCAACCGCAAAAAACATGTTTCTCCCCCTAAGGATTCCTTTCTTCAATGGTGAAAGCATGCCAGAACAAGAATGTTTGATTATCGAGCCTCTGTGGCTTCCTGCCGTTTATATTATGTCAGAATTCAACGTTGTCAGAATACAGAGGTAAACATGTTGTATCTACTTTTCCCACAGCCGTGGACATTTCGTGCTGTGACCCATTGTATAAACCCTGGTCACAACATTTAAACTGACGCCGTCAGTCAAAATATCTGCAGTACATAATCCTAGAAGGAACAGAATCTACAAATGTTTTTCGACACCCAACACACAGGGAATTTTTACACTGCATCCTTCCGTTACGCACGGTCACTTCAACAAGTATTATAACGTAATGTGCAAATAGACTAGTCAACAATAACGCTGTAACCTGGGAAAGCACACACGATTTCATGTGATGGAACTCTCTAACTACACATAAATGCTTATATGTACGTATAAGCTTATCAACCGACTTTTCCACGGTTAATGTTGATGGAAAGGTTGCATCCGTCGCACTCAATCAAGTTTCTGCCAAGAGCTGATTCAATGTTACAATCTTTACATGCTATTTTCAAGATTCCACGTATGCCCCGAAATAATTTTAAATACATACAATGTGTATGAAGGATGAACTTAGGTAAGCCAGCGCTTTACTAACAAAAAGTTTTTCACATTTATTGTGGAAATGTTCAAACAGACACCTATGCAAACATGCGTTGAAACAACACCGACATTTATTCCTTTTGTCAGGGTACGAAACTCTTTTGGCCAAAGTTTATTTTTTACAGCTTTAGCTGTCGTCTACTTTATCCTCGTAAAACGATCTCCGTGAATTGCTGACATATTTAATTTGGACTTAAGAACTATACTTGAAATACGCTTTTGAAATTTCACCCCTCTAGGAACACTTGAGTTAAACCCGTCGTTCATTTTCGAAGGCCCGGAAAACTTTTAACTAGTTTTTTTTCCACAGAAGTCGTTAAATTAAGTAAAAGAAATTTTGATTTCCCATAACTTGTAATATAGGTCTGATTCATAAGATTTAAAAAAATTGTTTATAAATTGAAAAACTTTTCAAATGCCTGCATGAATTGTCCAATACGTCAAGGTTATTTGATTGTCAAAAGGCAGAAGCAAGTTTTGAAGCGACGTTTATTGGAACTTGCCAACAACGTTAATATTTTCTACATGACTTTTATTTCTGAAAGGTTGTACAAGCAAGTTTTCCAAACATGCGGAGGAAAAAACTCCAAGTGGTATCTACATAATAAATGCAATCCAGGGTGTTCGCTTTCCTTAGAAATGTCAAGAAGTTTATGCCATCTAAGCTGAACACATCCATCTTATGAGTATGTGCTCTCTCTAACTCACTCGCTCTACCCCCTTTCCTTCGTCTCAAGTACGTCAGGATTCTGAAGGGGTTGTGTACTTTTATGGACCCCACGATACGCTCAGTCATACCATTGCCCACCTACAATTTATAAGTCGATTTGGCTGCGGAATCAGAACAGAAGCGTAACAGCCTAATTTTATCCCAACGTCCCCATTGTACGCATCTTGAAGAAAATAAATGCCACCAAAAATCATATTTTACATTCTGTAAACTCAATCCCTGCGTTTCATACTACCAGACTATACACTAACATTAGGAATCTCCAAGCAACCCTAAGGCTAAACTTGGTTTACCTTTACAGAACTTCTTTTTTTTTTGCTCCAGTTCTTTTTGCATAGAGAAATCTAACCTATAAAATGACGCGCAGTTTAAAGCTTCTTTTTAACTTTTTTCTGGACACATGCCATGATTTTACACCTTGCGAAACGGAAGGAAGACAATGAGTCTGGAACTGAAAATGTTTGTCTAATTAATATTTATAATTATCAAATGTGAATTGTGGTGTATGTTTACCTTGTAGTTACAAAAATGCTATACCTATAGATATATGTAAAAATATTTTGGGAAATATGATTACAAAGCTTCATTGTGAGCTGAAGGAGAAAGAGAGAGTATGCACTTGGGTAATCCTCGGGTTATTGTATGTATACACACGTTGAAGAGAGAAGTTTACGCAGTTTTTATGATAAGTATATGCTATTGTAGTTTTGTACTGCTGTGAATGTGGCTTGTAAATTTTGTAGTGGACATTGTTCATGAGACTGAAAGGGGAGGAAATCTGTTTTCATGCTATACGGTTCAGGACAAAGTTACAGTGAAAATTATGAGCGACTACAAGGCTTACGCTTAGAGTGGTTGGACTCTAGAAAAATGTCTACAGAGTGATGTGGCACATTCTTACTTATATGTGTATACTTTATTCTTTTTCAAGACTATCCAAAACCTGTACTGATACACAATCGATTTTTTTCTAGGTGAACACATTCTTTGCATGTCAAGTTGGGTGAACAATGCCGTCGTTGGATTGGTTAGACACCTGTATAAATGTACTTATTATTGATTAGACTCTGTTTTTCTCTGTATTGCGTGTACAGTCTTTGCCATGTCTTCTCCTATGCACTTGATATGGATACGTGCATACTTGACATGTATACGTTGACGTATGTACAATGGACTTTGCAATATGTATGTAAACTCGGCTTCATCAGTTAAAAAACGACGACAAGCGTTTGCATAAATATATAGCTTTCTCTCTCTCTCTCTCCAAAGCTTGAGAGAAATTTAAGAGTTTTACCTTAGCACAACTCATTCAATCCGTTTCTAATGCTCTCCACACAAGCCTCATTAGATATGGAATCAGCCCTTTTCACTCGTCAACAATGGGGAAATCTATCTTCGTACTTACGCTACTCACTTTCTCTTCCAAATTAATCACAAGTAACCCGTACGCTTGGAATATGCCGCTGGGGCTATATGCTCACAGTGGCTTCTACTATTCCTTCTTTCTAGTTCTACAAATGGTTTGAGGTAGATTATCAGAATACTTAGTTCATTGATTTTTATTAATGCCGACCTCAAATATATGAAAACCGGCATGCCGAGATATACATTCAAATCTGTATGTAAACTACCACAATGTAGCCGTCACAATCGCTGCATTACATTATTCCCCACGGAACGTACATGTACGTTATCTCTTTTGCTAAGTAATTATTGTTACTGAATGCATACTACCACAAAATAATCAATAATTACTTGTAAACATTTATGCAAGATTATATTTCATGTTGGGAAAGGCACGGAATTATTATTTAATTTATAAAAACTCATATTTACACAATTTTAGCTAGTCTAGTGCATGTGTGGTTATAATCCGTGTGCTAAATTCGCCCCGACATCAGCACGCAGGACATAATCCCTTCTTTTCTTCCAATGCACATAATTGCACTGGAAGTATATATATTTTGTTGCACATAATTAATTTAAGCAGGTTGCTTTCATCAATGTCCGTAGGATTAAAAATCAAATGAAGCACGTGGCAACTTCAGTTAGTTTAGCTTAGTCGGCAACGACATATGTATACCTAGGTTACAGTAGGAACCAAATAAATTATGGTTAGTACATCAAAGAAAAATCCTAAAAGCCGTTAGTTGTTAAATAATATAATTACAAACGCCGCCAAGAAGTTCTTTGATACTCGTAGAGTTTCTTTATACTCACTAACAATCCAATAATTTCAAGCACATGTGTGCACCAAGAGGCACCCAAAATTCTTGATAATATTTCTGGATGAATATTACATTGGCTACATCACATGTTGATTTATATTATTATTTATATATGGAGTTTTTAGACAGGTATACTAAGGAGGGAAAAAACCCTAAGGGGAGAACTGGAGACAAATGTCGTTAATGCTGTTATATACACATTGTTGTTTTTACCTGGTCGAAGGAGAGATTTTGGGTGGATTAAATAAAAAAAAGTGTTCAAGTGTAAAATAAAGTTCAATCAGATATAGATATATGTAAGAATGAAATTGTGCTACCAAACGATTTTAAAACCCATTGCCCAAGGTTCTCCAACAGAAATTGAGAATACTTTGGGTTTGTGGCCTAGGGAGCATTATGTAGAGAATATTAAAACCCAACTCTATATGAATGTCATCCGTGCGTCCAGTTTTCTTCATTCGTTATTACTGAAATGAAAATTTATTTTAATACAGAATAAATTTATGTATACAAAAATATGCTGAAATTTAACCACTGCTCGCAAACGATACTAAAAATGTGCAACTGCAAAGTGGGGACCAACGAGTTGGTTTCGCTCGTGTGCTACAACCATTATATGCGGCCAAGAGAAGGTAACATACAATTACAGCCCATAGCAGCTATAGTTAGCCTAATGTTAATAAGAACTCCTTCGGGTTCAATTAGCACGCCAGATTTCATACGTACTCTTTCACCAGAATAGATGTCGACTTTCACTAGTTCTTACATATTCTTCGAGAAGTAGAAACGCAGTCTCTAGCGTAATTCGTGGCATTAGCTTTGTACGAATCGTCAGAATACGTGCACAGGGTGTTCAATTTCCTTTCAGGTAATACGTTATTTGTATCCTGAATGTTTATCCATGTGCATTTCCACACATTCCAGCAGCGTCCATTAATACGCTACGCATGTGGTATTACTTATAGTGACATTAGTTGTTTAACTGCTGCAGAGAAGATTGGATTACAGTATGTTCCGAATCTTTTGACAGAGGTTGATTTTATACAAAAATGAAACTAATGGTCTTGTATTATTAAGACCTAACACACATGGAAATAAGATATACTATATGAATTGCCTATGAGTACACATTATTCTTTGCAATCTGGTAATAAAGCATGCTGTACTTTTTATTATGGAATAAAGCATACTATATTTCAACGCCACAGCGGACAGCGAATCTTATCTATCAATTTGTCAACTCTAAAGAAAACTTTCAAAAAAGTTGTACTTTTGTCAATATTATGTAGAATCCGAATGCACATTCCAACTAGTCCACAAGGAGTGGTGAACATGAAAGTAAAAGTTTTTAGGAGTAGCTGTTTTATATAGATAGTTTTAACTTGCTTGCAGTTGTCTTTGTAACCCGGAAAGTTTAACAAAGAGCAGTCACTGGTCCGGTCGCCAGATGTGACTGCATGATTCAAATGGAAATATATAGATATTATATGCATTTAAACAATGCAGATGTAACATCGGTGAGTGAAAATTCTGTGGTCAATGACTGTCCCTATAGTATACGTTACGTACAAAATCTAGACAGTTGGCCTCATTTCCACGAAATCCAAGGGTCCCAAATATCAATGAAGAAGTCTTTTTGAACATACGTCATGATGGACAATATTTAAATTTATATAGATACATAGGTAGGTAGATGAGGTAGAAAGTGCGGATGCGGTAGTTCCGGAATTGAAACATACAAAGGTGTGATGCAAATCACATGAAATGATAAATCTTTTCCATTGGTTTGGGATGAGCTATCATCCATGGTTTTCACACTGACAATTCACTAAATTCACCAAATTCATTATACTTTCTACACGATATTTATGTATAAAATATCTATCTATTATGAGCACCACTGTTGGCAAACACACATTCGAAAACAAACGATGTCAAGATGAACTACATCCTTCCACTCCACTGTGCTAAACAAAAGTCTCTTCCGCAGACGATCTCACCGAGTGCTGCTCTCACATGGCGTACTTTACCCCAGGAAATGTTTATTTGTTGAAAGATGTTTACAAAATCACACTTCACGGTTAAACCTTTGTTTATCAATGACCGAAATAAAGTATTCCATTACCATGGTACATGAACAGAAAAGTGATTTACTTTCGCACATATCTTATTGAACACTATTGCTCATTGTTCGACATGTTTGCTACTATAAGGATAAGGATGACCAGTTTTCAAGATAATTTCTTGGTTTTCTATGCTACCACCAAAAATTGGACTTCTCCAGTAACCAAATGATTTCCAATGTTTTGCCCACTTTAATGCAGATTAGATTTCCAAAGAACCTGAATATTTACTATAATCTACTATAAATACAATTTTTGTGTTAGAATACACACCACTCTACAGTTAATCCAATCATAATAAAGAGCGAAATGTGTTATCATGTAAGTACAACAAACTACAGTGTCCTATCACACTGCCCAATTATCGGTATTATTGACTTATTTTTAAGGATATAAATACACTTTATAGACAGTAGACTCTCATTCATGTAACATTGCCGAAGTTACGCAAATACATGTATTGTATAAGGAAGAATTGTGGAATGCGTTTTCCGTATGTCATGAGATCTGTATTTTGTCAGACATGTCAAGAACGTTGTAGTAGCAAGCACCTGCAGACTAAGTTAGTATGAGACGAACTATCCTTCCTTAAATAGCACCGAGACCATGACGATTTTCTCGTTTAACTGATTTCTAATCATGACTGTCTGTATAAGTGTGATGGTTGGAATCTGCAAGCTTCCCCTTAACTTTACCATGTAATGGAAATTAGCTACTACATGAAAAACCTTTTACACCTACCTGATGACTGGTGAAGATCGTATCCCCATAATTCTGCAAAAGCTCGAATAAAAAGTGCTTTCACCAAACTAAAATAATAAATAAAATATAAATAATAATAATACCACAAGGGAATTATCACTCAGTAATAATTTTGTCGTTAAGCAACCACATTATAATAATCATTTTCAACTCAAGTCAGTGTGTACAGACGTTCACAAGCGTACAAATACTATTTATAGTATAAGTGAGAATGACGGGATTGTCCAAGTAATATTTAAAGACACTACTATGTAAAAAGTTCACACCACTATATGATGTCCAACGTAGTACAAAACCGCAAAGGAACAATTTTCTTGTTGTTGTCGGATTGACTTAAAATGCCCTTGTAGGTGAAAAAACAGTTCTGAATTTCAGCTACGTTTTCATCCGCGGAAAACACTCGTTCCGTCACCAGCGCTGTATAGCTTCTCCCCGTACGCGAGCACTGACGGCTAAACATGCGAGCCAACTGGGTGAGAAATAGGTACTGAGAGCTGAAACTTTCCTCAACCAGTCTTTATATCTGACACAATATCCGTATATATCCGTCTGCATTTAAACTACATTTTCCAGGTAAAATGCAAGCCGAAGATAAATTATCTCATGTCGTTGCGTGTATTCTTACACCTGCATATTTCTATTTTTTGGTTTCTTCCTACAGGGCCGTTCTCTCTTTTTGCACCGGCAGTTAACATGTTACATGCGGTCAAGACACGAATTCAGCTTTTTTGAGCTAATACGAAATTTAATTATGTATGGGCCATCAATGATAATGCCAATATTACATAAATTCTACATGTCACTGTAGCACACTGAAGTCCATCGCCGGTTTCTTTTAGTTCATATCAGTTTTTAATTTATTTTTAGGAATTAAGCAAGAGGCCATGTCACTAAAATCAAGAGGAAGTTAAATTTTATCAAAAATAATTACGTAAATGCAAAGTTGTGTAATGATTAAATGTACCATTGTATGTGGCTAAATGCCTGAATGTAGAAACTTACAATTGTCCAGGGAGTTGTATACTGTATCGTGGTTGCAGTGAAAGAACCATATACTTACAATTAGCTTAACAAATGCCATATATGACGGAGCGTGTAATTAGTTTATCGCAAATAACTCTATAGAACTGTAAGTTGTCAGTTTTTATTATGCAAACTTTGGCGTAATATGTTCACAATTATTACTTAATTACCAAATTATTATGGATGTATAAAGACTACTGACTTATAATCAGTTCACGTGCCTGAACCTTAAAAGTATAGATTTCAGAAAACACCAAAACTTGCTTACATACTTAAAGCGATTAATAATTTGGTCAGGTTTCAAAAAATGTACAAGGAATAATTATGATTATTTCTTCACCATTTTTAACTGCCAAGAATAAGTCTAATACTCAAATCAAATGCACGAATTAAAAAAGCATACATATATGAGTATGGAGTTTAGATTCACAAATTCATTTTTAGGTACGCATGTTAAAAATAAAAAAGATAATATTAAAATGTTGGAACCCTTTTATAGTCAAGGATTAATCCTGAACCACCACGAAACTAATGTCTCCAAATAAACGTTACTTCACGAAATTACTGTGGAATTTTTCACTGGCATCAATACATAAACGTTTTAAAAGTTTCGCACAACAAAATTGGGACATATTTCCACAAAACCTAGTTTTTTGAAAAACTCGGAGGTATAGTTATCCATTATTGGCACCTCAACATAGCACCCGAAAACACCTGCATTCAAAAAATATGAGATTTAAATCTATACTTTTTAATTCAACAAATACAATTGCAAACTTGTCAAATCTTACCATTAGCCCTCAAGGCCGCTAGAATGCATGTCATGAGTCTCTTAGGTACGCTAGGGTCTACAAGAGGGGACATAATGGCAAATCTTAATTCAGCTGGATGATTTGATGACACTTGGTCGGGAACTTCTGCCATACCGGAGCGGAGCAAAGTAGTTACTCTCTAAAAACAACAACTTTCGTATAACAGCTAATTCCTTCAACAAGCTAAAAGCAAAAATTATACTTACATTATTGTAAAGAGAGTTTTCCGGTATCGAAATAGGATATTTTTCTTTTAGCATTGGCAACCAATTTAAATTCAGCTTCCTTCGGAATTCTTTCCCATTTAGGACCGCTACAGCAATACCAACCACAACATCGTTTTCATCCTCTACAACGAAACTCAGTTCTGCATTTAAATTTAGGTAGCCACCCACATGTCTGTAATGATTAACACTTGTTTAAATAACACATTTTACAATTGACGAATATTACAGGAATTGTTTACAGCTTGGAACTCAACTTACAGATCTCCAGGTAACCTCGGACAGTGAATAAATTCTTCCGCAGCATTTATACCATCTTTATATGTGGTTAAGACAATTTTATAAACTGCATCCAAATCATCTCCTCTGAACGGCCGTATAGTATAAGTCTGTGAACTCGGTACTGCTGGTGATTTATAAACATATAAATCCGTTCCTCTATCTACGGGAATGAGCCTCTAGTGTTTCGAGAAAATATGAATGTAAAGTCATTTCTTTTCTACTAAATCATAAAGTGTATTAAAAAGCACGCCAGAACACAACCCGAAGCCACATCTTAAATAAATTTTCATCGTTGTAACTTACTTGCAATTCTGCAGTTAGTCCACCTCGTATCACCCAAGGTTCCTGATCTCCACTCATAAAAGCCTCCCGCCAACCTTTGGAGAACCCTAAGAAAAAAATCAATAGGGATCCATTTGAATTGATATAGTGTTATTATTATAAAAAATTTTAACAAGCAAGAAACTACTTAATCTTTCCACTTATTTACACAAAGTACGAGACCAAAAGTACAGAAGCTAAAATTGCCCTTCCGATCCCTATCAAGCTTTTACAGAGTGATTATAGGTATATTAGCACATCAATCATAAAAGCATATATTTTGAAAGAATAGTTATATTAACAACAGCCAATAGCTTAAATCATACGAATAATTATTTCCATTACACCTATATTAATTAAGTTGAACTAGAAAACTTCAGTACTTCTTAATTAATCTCCGTTTAAGTAACTTATTATTAAGTAAATGGTAAATTACACGGTAGCTTTATCTACTTTTAAATCGGATTATGAAGGGATGGCCGTACACCTAAAAATTATCATTTACAGTATTTTGAAGATCTACAAGCATCAAAAAACAAATTAATATATCGCGTCTCTCAATCGGGTTAAGACGTGTATAAGTTGCCGCAGTTTGAACTAGTTTACAGACGAGAATAAAGAAATTTGCCTACATGTGTAACTTCCATGTACAAAGGATGTCATATTGGCAGGGATTTGTTCCATTGCTGCGAAAAAAATAGATAATTTCCCAAATTAGTTTCAGGAAGTTTTTTGTAACTAAATTCTCCACTGATTGAAAGCCCATCAAGAAAATATTAAGACAGACCTATTAAAGTTAAAATAAATTAAATGTATCCCAGATTCAAAAAGCAACGCAATATTATAGTGGCCTATAACTTAAATTCGTGATGCTAAAATTATTGCGGCAACAGAAACGGGAACATGTGCAGTAATTTCTGCTTCGAGTTGGTCTTCAACGAACAATTGCGTGCCAGTCTTTGGGTAATTTAAAATGCTGCTTCATTACAACCCACCTCTGCAAAAAACCGTGGGGATCCTGAAGGAGAGAATGTAACATAACAAACGAAACGGAAATCAAGAAAGCAGAAACTACAGCCTACTAAGCCTGAACCTCGTCAATGTAATTTATTACCACGCTTGTCGATGCTACTACTTACTACTAGTAAAAAAAACTTAATATTAGGTTAAAAGCCAATATGCCCAAAGGTCACTAATTTGGTAAACCTATAACTTACATATAAAACAATTATTTCTTACCTAACCACTTGACGTAGGAATTTAGGAGGGATACGACACCTCGAACATCCCACATGTATGGATATAATTCATACAACAACTCCCTATTGTTTACTGAATTCAATTTGGTTAAAAGACGATTTAAATTCGCAGCCAGTTCTTCAAATTTTGTCGCTCTTTCATACCATTCTACAACCTGCAACATTCACCACAGTCAGTTGAATAAATATATACGTGCTAAAAAATAATATGTACAGTGCTAAAAGCTAACTTCTTGTACATACCTCAGGCTTTTCTCTGTCCTTAGTGGAAATTCCAGCTACAATATTCGAATTTATTTTAAGCCATTGGAATTCATTGAGTATTTGTATTCCTTGAATTCCGTGTTCAAACGGGAGATAAAACAGATCACAGAGTAACTGTAAATCACTAACTGTTAAATCGTCAGGGGTTTCTGTTTCTAAAGACTCTTGATTCTCAACCTGGTATTAACATCAATTCCCAACATTAATTTATATAAAAAGCGACCGCGTAACCATAACTTAGTTGTAATTATTTATAACCTGCATAGTTGATGATGGAGTATTGGCTAAGGTAGCTGGATTACTGTTTAATTTCACGTCAGAATCAACGTTCATTCCAGATATGGAAGCAGTATTAGACTCAGTGCTTTCATCTGGGCTCGACATTCCCTAATTTTACAAACGATTTCTGAATTACATAATTGTTTGAGTAATCGTAATAAAATACAAGTATAATAACAAATCAAAAGTTGACATACGCTCCTTTCCTCTCTGTCAACCATTAAAACATCTTCTGTGGGTCTTTCAGGAATAACAACCATTTGCTCAGGAGGCGAGGGGTTTGGCGGAGTGGCAGTGTCCATTGGTTCCAAACCGGATGTAATAATTGTCTACATTAATATTAAAAGTATGTTATTTTATTGAGTTACAGTGATATAAAAACAAACAGCATATAATTCCAAGGTACAAAAGCGTTTGAATTACAGTGGAATTTTCAACATCCGACACTTTGGTGGACGGAGCAATTGTAATTCCTGGACTGGAAGAATTACTTGAACCCATAGTGACAGATTGAACAGAATCGGCACACACAATCTGCATGAAATATAAACTTAAATTATTCAGAATCCTGGAATGAAAATAAAATTACCGACTAAATACAGACATTCGTAAAAATTAACGGTGGAAATTAACACCTTGTTTTCTGCCGCGAGACTATTCATTACTGTTGCAGGGGTTGCTAAGAGACTGGGGAACCCATTCTAGAAAGATCAAGAAAATTATTAATACTGATCAACTTGTTGGAAAAGACGGTAAAGGTTATATGTACATATATTTGCATATTTATCATATATAAATACATCTAGTGCAGTCAGTTCCCGAGTGATACAGTCAGTCAAGACATTGTTAACAATCCGCGGGGGAAGAGTGTTGCCGTCACCGGGTGGTAAATTGCAAGTGGAGGCGCTAGTGACAGCTATGCATGCATTCACAGTAGGTACTAATGGCGCAGGAACTGTAGCTATTTGTGGTTTAACAATCGGACCCCATGCATTCTTGACACGCTTAAATTCCAGTAACCATTCCTGCAAAATACAAATATCAAGACATAAGGATTTCTCTCATGTTTTTATGTTAAGGTTGATTATAAACATACGTGTAATGCAGCCTTGAGCGCAACAGTGGGATGATAGATATGCGGATCCATGTTTTCAGGCACTTGTCCGATTTCGCCATCACTTTCCGTTTCCAACTTAGCATCGGGATTCATAGCTTCCTCTGTGTGAATGAATGTAAACTGTTTAATCCTATAGCTTGGTATATCTGAGAGGTATACAAATTATATTTAAAATATAATAAATACATCGTATCACAAGACCCTGCCATACCTATTTTCTTCTTTGCATCTACAGAGCACCGACTCCATTGAGCCAACGTATGAATAGCAACAAAATTCGCACCGTATTCGCAATTGGGATTTGTTAAAACTCCCCTTAATCTTGGTATCAACTGAGGAGACCTGCCAGAATACGGGCCTAAAAATATTCGCTTCTGATCGTAGTCATTTGCATGCAAATTGTCCCAAATAACAGGTGGACGACGTAGTACATCTGTAACTTCTTCTATTGACTCCATTGAAAGGTCTTTGGAAATCACCTTGGGACCTAAAAAAGTTAAGCATAAGAGATGGATCAAACAAATCTCTAATACACTGCCACAAGTTGGGTTATAAATATATAAAATGATATAAATCAATAAACTCACCAGTCCACATAATATCAATTCGAAGATCCAATTTAGAACCAATAGTTTTTAAATATTCCGATGTCTTTACATTTGGAACAGCTCTTGTGGCACAATATTGAGTTGGGCAAAATAAAAATTTATTTGCATTAATATGTTGGAATATTTCATTTGTGACAGAAACTTGGGCATGTGCAAACGATTTAAAGATTTCTTTGTCAGCTTTAGACATTTCAGTGTCAATGTCATCGAAGAGAATTGCGAATGCATCACATCCAAGCTGGCTAACCTACGGTATTAACAATAGATCATTTAAATTTCTGAACATTGTACAGTTTAAAAGGAGGTAGAATTGTTTATGCCCACAACGTTCCTGGACTTACTTGTTCTAATTTTCGCTTCAGTGCAGCAACATCTTTGACATTTGAGTAGCCTATATCTAACCCAGGTGATATTGCATAAATGAACATGATTCCATTTTCTTTAGCTGCAGTCACCAGACTATTTAAATGGTCTGCTTCCTCTACTGTGTATAATTCCCTCCAATAAGCTCGATGTTTGTAGTCGTCTTTTGGGGCATACAGGTAGGAGTCCATTTCCCACTTCTTCATCCTAAAATATTACAATTTAAACAACATTACTACTGTGCGTAACTTCATTATGACACATACATAACACCCAGGTGGAGTACTCACTTCTGAAATAAATCCTTTCGTTGTTCTGTGGTCCATGGTCGTCCATAAAACCCTATTGTGAAACAGAAAATAATTAGAATACATGCTACAAGTGTACAATATTCTCGAAGCAGTACAAGAAGCATGTAATTTAAATCAATACTGCCTGCGACCATTTGGTTACTCCAGCGCAAATCTCCGTCAATTGTTTTACCTTCAACTACTCCACAATAGAAATCCCGTTGTCGGGGAGTCTGTCTCCGTGTATCCATTACGAATCAAAGTTAAAAATCTGTAAATAGTCCAAAATACTATCTTTCAAGTTCCACCCTGCAGCTCCAACATCACATCTGTCAACATCATTTCCTTGTTTACAACAATATAGATATAGATAGATCCACCTTCCATGTTTACAATGTATACGATTCCATTTTATAGAAATATTCAAGAACTTAAAATTACCTTAAAACATCATTTCGTGAGTAAAGAAATGCAAAATATTGACGCAATTATTATGACTGTCTGCAACGTATCTTCGCCAAACTTCTTTGGTACCTGTAATACAAAATACTACATACATTACTACACTACATACTACAACACAAATGATACAATATATGCCGGTAGGTGATAATACATACACTTAAACATAACGCAGATTAATTTCTTAACACATAGAAAAAATCTCTTGAAGATCAACAACAACAACGTTCATCAATACGCGGCATTAGACTCAAAAGGCATAGAATTTCAAGATGCCGAAACTAAAATCATAATATTCCCCAGTCCAACTACCAAGATACTCAAACTACTACTTTTTAGTTAAATTCTAAAATAAAAAAATTTAAATGAATTCCAAGATACCTTGATGAATTAAATGCGTTCAAGGCGTCAAAATTTAATCATTTTAAAAACAAAATTATTGCAAAATGCATAAATACAAAATTAATGCTAAACTAATTCCAAATAAATTCACAATAAATGCAAAATCAAGATGCCGAAATAAATCAAATTCAAATTAAATACAGAATCATGCCGAATGAAAGTAAATGCAAAATCAATCAAGACTCCGAAATAAATTAATTATTCCAAATAAATGCAAAATATAAACGCCGAAATTAGCGCAAAATACATATAAAATCAAGACGGAGAAACAAATTAATTGAAAATAAAAACGTCGAAGTAAATTAATGCGAGAAACATTCAAACAAAATCAAGACGCCGAATCAAATTAAATTCCAAGCCGCCTCATTTAACGAAAGTCCAAAAGCCGCCCCAGTTAACGAAAGTTCAAAAGCCGCCTAAACCATCCCCGAATCCCTTTCCAAACTAAATTAAAAAAAGCCGACCGACCGCGACCGCAATGAATAAAAAAATCCTCAAAAATTCCAAAATGTAATTACACACAATCTGTCTACCTATACGAATTAAATTAAGAAATAATTGCCATCCCCAAGAAAAACAATCCTGTGAAATCAACTGTATATAAAATAATCTGAATTTTAATATGATATTTCCCAAACTAAAAATCTATAAATTATTCCCAAACTAAAAATCAAAAGATCAGGATTCAAATACTCCAGGACCCGGCGTATGAATAATTATATATATTACAACAAAATTATTTATCCCCGCAAAAAAACCCGCATTTATTAAATTATACCTTGTTTATTTATATATATTTATATGCTGAATTGCTGAGATTGAGAATAAAATAAATAACAATAAACGTCACCTCTCTGCTCCGAAATTCTATAGAATTGCCGAATCGCCCGCTGAGAAGCTAGAAGTCAAGGGCGTGCGGGAAATTCAAAATTCTAAAAATTCTGTCTGGCTCTATATTGAAGCTTGAAGCTAAAGCAGTTTAAGCTTTAACATTTCATCCCCGAAGGATCTAAAGTACCAATTTGTATACCTTCAACACAGAAGTTAGTACTTTTGAATACTTCATTGACGATTTTCAAATGGGACAAAATCCAAGCTTTGACATTAATGACTATAGTAGATTTTAGTACCTTTTACGATTTGAACTTAAGAATTCCTCTCCCAAGCAAATGCATTGCTTCCATCTACAAGCATTAGAATTGACTATAGAAATTCCCCTCTGCCGTCTGGAGGAGACAATTCTTCATGGAGGAGGTTGCTGCCTGCTGATCGGGGGGAGCAATTTTCTGTAGACAAAAATCTCTTTTATTATATATAGGGGAACTCTCCTTCCCTCTGTCTAATAAATATATTTCTCGCCTTTTTCCCCTTGGTCAAGAATTTTTTTTTTACGAAACGTTTTGCCTTGTGTGCTGCTTGCTCCTGCCTGCCTCGCCAAGGAAAAACCAGCGGATCGAGTCTCAGAGCGTTTTTGACTGTTCACTTGATAAGTGATCTTATAGTTTATCTTTCGGATTTTTATCCGTCCCCGTGGTAGGGATTTCGGACGGATTGGGAAGACTATTAATTGTCTTCTGCCAATCAACATTATTATTTTGTTAAATTCATTCTTTCCTTTAATCCCCTTTAATTATTATACAGAGTCTCAAATATCAAAGAGATACATTTTACTTGTGGTTGGGAAAATGGCACAGTTCTGAAGACTAAATATGAAGCTTCAACCTAATATATTCATCCCCGTGAGGAACGGGCAATTCACTGCCCTAATTCATGACAGACGACTCTACGATGGACAAAAAAAATCATGGGATTCTCTCCTCCAAATGTCTGACAGGTCCAGTTGTTCAAGACAACAGTAGACCTCGCCAAGGTAAAAAAAACAATTAGAAATATATGAATTTCATTTATTTTTGGATGTTTTCTCGTATATAGGAATCAGTCGTCCTTTTTTGAGTTCATTTTGAGGGATTTTGTAGCTTGTTTGCAGAATTCATTTTAGAGACTTTTTGGTCATTTAATTTTGTTGGAATTGTTGCGGAATTTTGGAGGAATTATTTTTGTTGCCAAATTACTTTTGTAGAATTTTTGCCAAATTATTTTTGTAGAATCTTTGCCAAATTAATTTTGTAGGAATTTTTGTGGAATTTAATTGTTTAGAATTTTGGAGGAATTAATCTGCAAAACGTTTTGGGAATCTAAATTTGTAGAGTATTTGCAGAAATTAATTGTTAAGAATTTTTGCGAAATAATGTGTAGGTATTACAAATTGTTTGGAATTGAGTTCTGGAGTATTGTTACACGAGATTGGGGAAATTGTAGTGCTGTTCCGCAAATATTATTAATAATGTGGAATGTGATTGGGTACAATATATGCGAATTTTAATTCCGCACAATTTTTGCAAATGGTGTGAGTCTTGTATTATTATGCAATCGTTCATGTGGATGGAGTGTATTGACGACTGACTTCCCTTGCATGTTTAAGACAGTAAGCTCATTTTAGGGAGTTTTAATTTAAAATTAAATTGCATCTCTGTTACCAGCCTTATTGTAATTAGGCAAGGTAGTTTATTTAGCATATGATTTCATATAGGTACATGTATTCAATGGAAGGATAGAAATTATGGCAGTTTTGCAGTTTGTCACTGCGGTTCTCATTATAATAGAACGTTTATCAAGATTTAGGTTGGAGCAGTGAATTAGAATGGATTTAATTTAATTTAAATATAAACTATATAATTTCTGCACACACGCAGATTTCGTACATTCGCAGATCGTATGTCAACGCAGTTTTGAAGGTGAAATCATCAGTGATCAGCTGAAGGAGCTATGACTATGAAGTTGGAATTGGATTGGTTCTATATAAACAGTGTACTTCTATATATCAACTACTATTAACTAGGTTCATGTATGTATTTGCATACTTGATACAACGAAGAGCCTTTTTTGCTGTTTATCTATTTATCCTTATGTTATGATACTGTTTGGCAAGTATTATATAGACTCCTCAGGTCCCTCTTTTGTTGAGGGGATATGATGATTTCCATTCGAGGTAGATAATACTGAAATGAAATGCTGATGATGATTACATACTGCGTAGTTAAATAGAGTGCGATTTCAGCTTATTTTTAATCGTGCTTGATGATTTGACAGCTTGTCTCCTGGAAAAAATCCTGCTTGCTTTATAGTCTTGACCATGATTTATCCATACATGTTGGAGCAGCTATTGAATTATGGATATTGCGGAACGCTCTGTCTGTCTTTCTGGAGCAAGAAGCTCTCTGAGCTCCTATATATACTCTATATAGTTTCTATAGTAGCTTCAGTAGCTTGCACGATTTTTCTCCGCGTTGTTTGTTCGGGCTAATGTAACATGTCAGGTGTATGTATATGCATAGGTGGGTTAAATTGGGTCAACTCAATGTCGTTCGAAGTCCAGGTAATCGGAGTTCGGAGGCAAACTAACCCAACACTTTATCATACTCCGGAATAGTCTTTTCTGGTTTAAAGGAATAAAATATACTCGGTTTCGGTTAAGGAAATACATAGGTTTGGCTTGGCCTATTCGGTTAACTAAACAAGCATACCTACAAATAAGTTATCTATGCATGAGTTTATTTGTAGTATGTTATGTTATGTTTGGTATGTTTGAAGTATAAGTACATAATAGAACTTGTGGACTTGTAGAGCAGCTATTAAAGAGTAAAGAGCACATATTTTATGTGCACGAATAAAATGCCTGGCATCGGAAGTATGGATGTACGATGCGAAATTGCAGAGGAGTATTAATGGCTTACGCAATATTGGAAAACTCTTGTGGTATACTTAAGGAAGGAGTAATAAATGCAGTCCAACCCAAAAACGAGTAGTTTAACATGGAACGGTTGGCGATATATTGCAGATTGAGGTGATATATAAATATGATTATGCTGTGTAGTAGGTACCTTCATTAAAAAAGAGAATCGATTGTTCCAATAATATATTTGTTGCCACAGAGTTCGAGTCTAATGAAGAATGTTTTACGAAATCTATTCATGATTGGATAAGCACAAAATAGTGACTATTGCCTGATTGTGATTATTTGTAGTTTGTATTTGTAGTAACAATCATAGCCGATAATAACAATAAGAATATCGTGGTCGTCATAAATAATATATTATTATCATATTAAGAAATAGACACGAAACAAAAGAGATACATATACGTCACGTCCCCATCCCCAAGTGCATCAGTTGGGATTTGGAACCTTAGAAAGAGGGAATATTGACATTGCATCCGATTCAGTAGTTGCTGCTGCTGGGCTGAGTGAGCGGAGGATCATAGACGTATATAGCAAAACAAATCTTAAGGGACATGTAAAATTAAGAAATATTTAATTTATTGACAATTGTTCTTGTTGGGGGTGACAATTACATTAGATGTGGAGAATTGATGGAAATTAAAGGGTTCGTTCCGTAGGAAAAAAACAAAATATATCTACTAATGGGGTAGATTTAAATTCGGAAAGTGTTAGGTAATTAATCCAAAAAGGATAGCCAGATTCAGATGTTGAGAGTCGAACCGATGACAACTACGGGCAAGGCATCCACGGTTCGCCCAATTGGTAGCACAAATTGTCCGAATGGCATCTCTGAAAATGTCTTTTTCCAATGTATTGACAGCAGATGGAAGTGGAGGAAACCAAACAATTAAAAACTTTCCCCGAACAACTCCCCGCCGTCGCGAATCCCCAAGTACCAATCCAAATGCAGTCAAGACGCGGTCGGAAGCTCCCCCTCTCCGGAGACCCACCCCACAGAAAAGTAAAACTATGGACAAGAGACCCCGTGCCCGTGGATGTCACAATCAATCGGTGAGTAGAGTCAGGATAGTATGAGCATTTATTCAATACATTAGTATGCGATGATCTGCTGTGGGAAAAGTATTTGGTAATAATATATTGTCATTTACTTTTACAGATAGAAGGAGGTGATCCGAAGAAAGAGCCTGAATTAGGTTCTTTACAAACCCCTGGAAGCAAGAAGCAAAGTTTGAATCACTTGCTTAATTTTCACTTTGCACCTCGTGAGAATCACTCATCTGCCGGATCTTGGCGGTCATACAATACTCACCCTGGAGGAGGGTGGAGGGCACGACATGGTTCAGCGGGAACTGCTATGAGGCCAAAATTCAACAAAGAAAATTTTTTGCAAGCCAAGTAAGAGACTGTGCACACCTTGTTTCCTTGTATTGTATTTTGACAGTGTAGTGCTTCTTTTGAGGAACGGATAATATTATAATTTCTGATTTAACCTAGTTGTCAGTTTTTGGTGAAATCTTCTGGTGACTATTCTCCCCACAAGTACAACCCCGATGTTCTGGTGGATTGGGATATGATTGAGCAAATTGTAGGTTGATAAATAGATGTATTACGTATATTCCTTGGTGTTAAACAATTTTACATACTAATTAGTTAAAATCTACAAAAAACCGTTCGTAATCCACAATTTTACAAAACCAAGTGGTTAAAACCAAAAGGTTGGGTAACTGTGATGATTGCCGCCAACTAGATCAGCTAATAATAAAATTGTTTTTGCGTTGCAGTACATTCGTGTTGCCGGAGAGTTTCCGAATTGTCCGATTTGTCTATCGCCTCCGGTCGCCGCCAAGATGACAAAATGTGGACACATCTTTTGTTGGCCTTGCCTTCTTCATTACTTAGCGTTGTCGGATAAGAAATGTAGGAAATGTCCTATATGCTTCGAATCGGTGTATAAAAATGAACTGAAAAGGTAATAATAGTATTCTGTAAGTTCAACACAAAGTCGATATCTTAATTTTGGGTGCCATTAAGTGGCTAATCAATAATTTGGTTTTATTTTCAGTGTTGTAGCCACACATTATGAAGATGTTCAAGTTGGGGAAGAATTGGAAATGCAACTGATGTTTCGAAAGAAGGGATTATTTCAAGCTATGCCTTTAATGTGTAAAGACGGAGGAGCTACCTTTAACTGGGAATCAATTTTTTCAAAATTGCTCCCGGTAACTCCTGCTGAGGTAAAACTTTACTCGACTTACCCTAATTTAGTACATTCTTTCAATAATTTTACGAATGGGTTTTGTGGATTCGATTTCAGGTAAAAGTGTTAGTACTTGAAAGGGAGGCCTGTGAATTACGTGATCGATTCGAGGAGGAGAAACATTGCCCTGAAGTGTGTTTTGTTGAGCAAGCCATTAACGAACTGCAGGCACGAATTGTGAATGTAAATGAAAATCAACTGGGAGAACCCAAAGATCTAAATACAGTTCTTGGGTCATTAAATCTCGCTGGAGCAGAAGTTATGTCAACTGATGTGTCCCCCACTGATTTGTCCCCCTCTTCTGGGGATTCTTTGAGTTTTCAGGTATGGTACAGCTTGTTCGATCGAAATAGTTTCTTGTATACAGAATGGTTAATGATGAAGCTTTATTTCAGGTACTTGATGATGCTGGAATTTTGAGGAAAACAAGAAATGATAGTGTTGGCAATGATTCTGTGACCAACAGTATTGGCAGCGACGAAGATACGTCTGCACCCAAAAGCGACGACTGTTTCTATTTTTATCAAGGTATTATTATTTATTGTACAATATTGAATAATTTGAGTTTGACATTAGTTATCTCTTTTAGAGTTACCTACCTTAGCCAAGTAAAAGTGAATCGATTTTTAGAGCCAGGTTTCATTTTAATTGCAGCTATGAAGGGAGAGAATATTTTTCTTCATCCTATTAATATGGCTATGTTATGGAAGTCGTTTGGTAATGATCCTACAACCTGGCCTCAAGTAATACAGTTTCGAGTGATTGAAAAAGAGAGCATAATAATGATGGAAGATATGCGCAAGAGACTGAAGTTTCTACAGCACTTGCCATTAACTACAAATGTTCAATTAATTGAAGTGGAGTTACGACAACCTATAGTATCTGAAGAAGTATTAAGTGAATTCGCCCATCAATTGGATGCCAGACGAAAACGTCGAATACAACGAGCACGTGAAGAACGACGCCGGGAGCGTAAGCTTGAAGAAGAAGAACGCCGAAGAGATAATCTTCATCAATGTCCTAGGGTAAGTTAACATTTGATCCGCTACTGCTGTGTGTGTAATGAAAATGATTAGTGTAGTGAGCTATAACTATCCCAGAGCGTTGAGTACACATACATTGTAAGTATGTAAGTGAAATAAAAGCTTTGGGATATTAACATCTCCAGTTTCTAAACTTTGATGAAAAATTTATTTACACCAAAGTAAAGCCTGTGAGATACACGAAAGATTTTTACCGCTTAGTAAATGTCCGATGCCCGTTACTCTGTTAAGGTGTGCATGGTATAGGTATTTTTAAGTAGGGAATTGTAACGTATATTTTGAATTTTTTAAATTTTAGTTTGAGTTCCGGCATGATTTCCCGAAGTACAGCTATGACTACACTGAGTCCGTGCTGTCGGGAAATCTTAATGAAACTGATTTTTTGAGCGAGGATGCGACTATGTTCGTATCCACCACCGATGACGAAAATCCTACTGTCGATAGCAATTATAATTTGGAAGATCCAAGCGATCACTATTCAACGTCTCCGGGGATGTCATTCGCTCAGGTATAATCATAAGCACTGATATGGATACTAATATTTTCCAAATGTGACGCTCTCCTAAGATGATTAGTCTAACCATGATGTATAAAATGTTTAGATTGTTTCACAAAAGTCCGTTTCGCAAACATCATTTAAACATGGCGGTGCATGGGGTAAGACTAGTAAAGCTCCAGAAATCAATATGATTTCGATAAATAAGGATAACGGCAGCGAGGCCGATTCTGGAGAGTATACTTCCGTACCGGCATACAGAATGAGTATGTCGGATGCGATTGCCCGTGCTATTGCCAATGTTGAGGTTGTCGAAGGTACGTTACCATTTCTATTGTTCAATCTGTTCTTACTCAAGAAATAGTGTCTAACAAATTATTGTTTGGATGTTACAGAGGTGGATGCTAGCCAAAGTAATAGCAGCGGAAAAAAGAAGGGAAGGAAGAAAGGAAAAGTCCTTTTTGCCACTGGAATGGGTTGTTATAATTAAAGATAAAAATCATATCTGTACGTCTACAAACCGTTCATGCTATTATTGCTTTATATTGTGGTTAAAAGTGTTGCCTTAATTAGTAGTGACCCCTCGTAATAACTTTTTGGTCATCCATGGTAAATACTTGAGTACTTATGTATAAACAGACCGAGGGATCATTCCTTAATTCCTGCACTAACTTTGAATAAATAATGGCGAGACTTCGATTACGGCCTCAACACGTTAATGTATCCGTATCCTATGTAATTATAATTGTATTAAGTTAATTACCAGTAACGTATCCACTTTATGCCAGCTTTTAATAATAGAAACGAAAAATATTGATATATGGTCGTCATGGACTCGCTGAAGATTCTAATTTTCACAGCTAAAACTAATACAATTCAGTGCATTAACCTCCAACAACTTGTATGAATAAATTTCAGCAGGTGAGTTTTACTATTTGGTCAGTAAATCTCATATAGTTTACAGTTTTACAACGACCGCTGTTTCCAACTAACAATCATCTTTAAATACCGTGATACTTGACATTAATAAGCGTTGTTGGGAGGAGTTACCTTTGGTGGAGGTTTTGTGTGTTCGTTTAATTCGCATAAATTAAATCCTAGAATTCTTGATAAATTAAATCAATCTGTTTAATTCCTACGGTAATGTCTAATCTAACAGAATAATATTATAAAAGTGTACATGAGTTCTGTAAGTTTAAACTGTGAATTTGATATGTACAACTTAGGTGTAGCGATATCATGATACCCTTAAATAATAAAGGCTGTCTCGTATAAAAATGGAAAAAAAATGTTGTTATAGGTCTAGTCTTGACAAATTAGCCCAATAGTTATAAATCGTTGTATATGTACAGGTACTACGTGCATGATCTGTTGTTGCAGTGCTTATACTATCTGTATATTGATGTGGTGGAATACTTATTACTATTTACAAAATTTGTGCTGTAATGTTTAACATCACAAGTAACCATTCGTTGACGTAGTTATGATCATGTAGTTACCGCAGTATATCATTATTTGCATAATATTGCGAATCAAAAATAATTGTTTAACCGATTATACGATTGTTGCTACTTCACGGATGATTTAATGTATCAGAAAATAAACTGTAGGTTTATAATTGGGTCAAAAGTCAAGTCTTATTCTTAGCGTTGATTTCGTTACCCGCACACATCTTGGGCACATTTATATATACTTGTATATAAATGTATGTAAATTGTCTTAAAATATTGTTTTTTTCATAACCATTTTCATCTTGACTTATACTTTTCGTATAAAGCTATGTGGAAGGGATAGATTTTAAAGATGTCATGTTCGCGATGCATTTTTTCCCGTATGCTATAACTTGTGTTCTTATTATAGATACGTGTGTAGAGATGTAGGGAACCATGTCCAGTCCAATGTTGAGGATAAGCAAGACAAAATTGCTTTCATGCATAGAAATGCCCACAGTTTCATAACTCTGGTCTGTGGTACTACACTTAATTAGTTCATGATAGAAACTGTTGTGTGCACAGCAGTTGTGCTTTATGCGTTGCTGTTTAGCAATAGGTTTACACGTAATTAAGATTTGACGGACGATTTTTTCGAATGTGAAAGAGGTTATTATTTAACTTTGAAGATTAAATAGCATTGTTTAAAAATATAAAGTTGTGTTAACTTAAATAATTTGCGAAGCATGCTAGATTGTAAATGGATAATCGTTTTCAGGAACGGTAGCATGAATATTTTTGATGCACTTCATAAAGGGCTCCCGGCAATCAACGTTTCCTATGTGGAGGTGCTATTGTTGCAGTTCTCTGGGGAGGTACCTTCGGGGGAGGTCGTGGACTTGATCCATTGGTATGGTGTGATTCAGTCTCTCTATCCTTGGCTCCGTCCAGTAGTTTGGATTTGCACATTAGCTTTGTTTCGTTTGTGACAACTGCAAGGAATTAAAATTACAGCCAATAAGACTTGGTGTGATTTTCTACAAATATTACTGGATGATAGAAAATCCATTTGCAAAGCATTTACCAACATAAATGCATGCCGGACATTTGTGCTGTGGAACTTAAGCTTATGACATTCTGTTAGAAAAGAGAACAAGAGACGTTAAGGTCACCAAGTGTGTAGTTACCATGGTGTTTTGCCTTATTCTTCGAAACTGTGCCTTTTCCATCAGTTGGACTAGGAGATTTGGAAGACAGTGACTTTGCTGGAGGAATCTTGGCTACTTTCACCAACGGATGGGTATGTATGGTTGGAGCACTCCGAGTTGATAGCAATGAATCACTTGTAACCGAGCTATTATTCGGTGTGTGGTGCTTCTCTATATTCTGCGTGTGATGCTTCTCTATATTCTGCGTGTGATGCTTCTCTATATTCTGCGTGTGATGCTTTTGCTTATGAGGAGAAGATTTCTTTTCGTGTACGGGAACGGACAATGGTTGAGACTTATTACCCAAAGAGCTTATCCTCTGTGGTGGTTTAGGAGGTCTGGGCGGTGCACTGGGTTTTACGTTTTGAGTATTCTTATCTGTGATGTTCTTATTTGCCGTGCTTAAAGATTGTAATGGTTTCCTTGAGGTGCGTTTAGTAGATTCTGTTAATGGAGCTAATAGTTTTCGATCTAATGATGTGTCGCTAACTTCAGAAGTAATAGAATGGTCGGAAATTATATTTTTGGCGTTGTAAGTATCACTCTCAGTATCATTCAAGCTCATCTCCTTCGGCGATCGTCTCCCCACTTTACCAGACATATGGGCATGATTTAATATAGTATGATTCATATCCCTACTTGAATCGAGGTTTCTTTTGGGGAGCACTGGTACATTGCAAGGACTGGCCGCACGCTTTGCGGGGAACTCTGTTATGTCTGAAGCGTCATCACATATTTCTTCTATTGTCACGGATCCATTTGTTTGCCGTTTGTTTTCTACGTTAGTGTTCTCTACTGGACTTGGACTCCTTATTCGTACCGGAATTATTTCCCTTTCCACCGGTACCCTTATCTCCTTTTGCCATGGGTAAACATTTGATGTTTTAGGTAATGATTTAGTTTCTTCGGACCGTGGAGGCTTAGATTTAAAACGAATCTCAGTGATCCAAGGAGGCTCAGACTTTCTCGTAGTACCATACTGCTTCCCAACTAGATTCCAATCTGTTACACGCGATTCTCGACTCTTGGCTTTGGCAATCCACTCGGGCTCAGGTCTGGATGACTTGGGGAAAGTCATGGATCGCATAACTGGAGCTCCTCTGTCTTTAGATTGGGATTCAAAGTGAGCCGGACCTTTCCAGGTGTGGTCCATACTAAGTATAGGCTCTTGACTATTTAATTCATTAATTAGATTTTCTCCCATATCATCATATTGATCTTCGGGAAGAGGGGAAGTAGCGAGATTGTCGGATGTAACATCATTCATTGTATTAGATGTTAAATTATTGTCTGGACCTATATTCACTACGGATTTGGAAGGTGTATACGCTGGCTCCGAATCAACAGGACTATATAGTTCATCGCTAATTCTTGGCTCAGTGGATTTGTTTTGATTCTCTGAAAAGTCTTCCCGGGGAAACATAGCCGATCCAGAGTTTTTAGCGTTGAATCTTTCACGAAGTGCTGCGCCACTTTTTTCAAAGTTGGAAAATTGGGATGGCAAGATGGGCGTAGGTGGTTTAGAATGCTTGAAAGCAGTGGTGGATTCTCCAACTGGACCTTTAGAGGGGTATAAGTTGGCTTGGTTGGAGGATATTGAGACTCGACTGTTTTTATTTAGAGGGGGTAAGGACCGAACTTCTGGTTTGACCGGAGGAACAGTCTCATAAAGTGCATCATGGCTATCTGGTTCAAGTTTTGAAATCTTGAAATTCCTCTTGACGGGTTCAGAAAAATAAGAGTTATTAGTATTAAAAGAGTAATTTAAATCCACGGTCGTAATTTGAGGTTTCTCCCCTTTGGTATCAACCGTGGCCTCCATTGTAAGTTTTAATGGAAGATGATAATCTCCTTTGGACATGCTTTCTCGATCAGAATGAGGCAAGGAGTAGTTACTGGTTGTACTGCTGTTATCAGACAAATGACAATTGCTACCTCGCTTCCGGTTTCGATTATTCATTTCTATCAAGCTTTTTCTTGTGGCAAGCGGAACGAATGAACCATTTTCATATACATTATCAAAACGAAAGTGGTTCAAGGACTCTTCATCCACCTGTTGATCCTGGTCAGCATCAAGTTGGAGAATATCTACTGATGAGTCTGAACCGGCGTGGGATGAGGGTGGCTTGAGTTGTTTCAAGTACCTTTGAATTTTTAATTCACCGTAGTTGCAGAGAACTGTATCTGGGCGCATATCATCTGCCTCATCTCCATCGTTACTGATTTCACCAAAGAGCTCTGTCATGACTGCTGATCTGTTATTCACAGTGTTCACACTACTTAATGAATGATTATTATGATTTCGCACATGTGCTTTACTGCCGATAAGAACTTCTGTAGGCAGAAGTGCATTGAAATCAGTTGTCCCTGGGGGTAGTTTGGAGGAAAGCAGTGACTCATTAGAACCAAGAAATTGCTCTTCATCATTAGTATTTAACTCTGACTGACGATCAGGAGGGTCACGATTACTATTCAAGGATGATATTGAAATGTTTGCTGTGGTCGTTGCAGGTGTGACAATTTCTTCATCTACTCCAAGCTCTGGTTTGGCATCTTGTTCAGTCCAACGATCAAACATAGAAGTTTTATTCCTCTCAACACCCACTTTGTCCACCATCTCGCTTTTTTTCACGAGTTCAAGACCTTCGGGATCCTCGTCACCAGAAGCATTGCTGCGAGCAAACGTTCTGGCTTGAGTCTGGTTATGTGGCTTTTGTTCTTGCTCACTTCTATTTTGTATTTTGTTATGCTTCTCAGAAAATTCTGATGTTTTCTTTGTTTCCGATGATGTGGTTAAGATTGAATTGGTGGATGAGCTTTTCTTTTCTTTCTTCTTACGTCTGAATAGATGAACTGTAGATGGTTTATTTTCATCTGTCTCGACTATATTAAATTTACCCGAATCCGGAGTGAAGTGAACCTCCGTTTTGCTGAACTCAACCTTCCTTGGAGCTCTTTTGAAAGGATCACGAGTAGCAGATATACTGGTTGTCACGTCATTATCACGAGCATGCTGAGAGGGCTTTTGATCTAAGGAGGATATCCATGTATGGGAAACCTGAGTCTGCTTGCTACCTTTTATTGAATTATCCAACGTATCATCATCAGCATAACTATCGATTAACATTTGATCCCCCCGCAAAGTTTTTGTTCTGGACTCGGGCTTTCCGTATGAATAGTTGGATCCTACATAAGAATTCTTTTTATCCTTATTGTACATACTTTTAAACTTAGAGTCTTCATTTAATATTCGACTTAAAGATTCATTCAGGTAGTCTAAGTTGCTTTTAAATTCATTCTGAGGTGAGGGCAAGTTATCTGTGTCTGGGCTTTTTAGTGGCTGAATTTCCAAAAGATCTCCATTGGACGAAGGGAAATAATTTTTAAAAGACATTTTATTCAGCAGGTCCGGCTTCTCGTCCATTATTTTGCGTTCTCTTGGATTTTCAGAAGGGGGCGTTACTTTCTCATTGCTATTATGAATGACATCTGGCGAGGATTCATTGGGCGAGCGCTCAATGTTTACCACGGTAGTTGAGGGTCGACGATTACTGGCACTATTAGGGAATTTCTTTGGGCTTCGTGGAAATATATCTAGCGAATCCAACTTGTAATCAGTACAGCTATCAAGATTCAACCCGCTTATGTCACTATCTTCTGCATCATTTTCTGCGTATGTATTAAGCATAACCACACTTTTCTGGGGCACCTTATGACTGTTAGAGGTGGGAATGCTACTCAGGTCGTCTAATTTAGATGACGAAGAAAATAATTTCTTGTTAGCTTCTCTCCTTTGTTGAGCATTTGCTACACTTTGAATTAGATCCCAAGATCGGGATAGTGAAGACGGTGAGAGTCTACTAAGATTGGATGTTCGCCTATCGTTGAGGCCATTTGACTCATTAGCTCTAGCGTAAATATTACTGACGCTGCTGGTATTGGAATTACTTAAATGGCGATATACATTGTCTTCAGGTGCATTCGGTTCTTCGTGTCGTTTTAGGTTAGGTTCATCAAACGACTCGAAGCCATAAGATTTCCTGCGCTGGCCAAAATCGAAGGTTAAGTCATCGTCATTACTTGGCTCGGTGAGTGGCTGGAACAAAGAGTCTGCTGACTCATTTGCATCAATTAGCTCGGAAGGATGCTCAGATTCATCTGTGTTCATTAACTCCGCTTGCATCTTACTACGGAAAGCTGTTGAGGTCGTCATTTTGGATTGCGTAGCGGAACTTGAACTTTTCATAGAAGGTATTACCTTGTTGCTGTCGAGAAACTTACTGGGAGTGGTGGGACGACTTTTAATAATAGTATCGGTATCGATATCATCTTGATTATCTACTTGAGCTGAGAAATCATCTTTTTGCTCCTCCGCTTCTCCATTGGAGTAACGCAACTTTGACTGCAGTTCTAGCTGAATTTCAACTGGGAAGCCTACTCGTATTTTGGGCGAGATATTTTTATACCCTAGAATGGAAATATCAGGTGGATCCTCATTCCTATTGTACTCGGGGATTGTTACTGGTTCATCGGGGTCTTCATCCAACGCTACAATAGTCGGTGGCTCTGCTTCAAATTCAAATGGGACACTCGACAGGATGGCAGCTGGAGTATGCCGGCGAGTTGGTGGACGACGCACACCCATTGTTCCACTGCGACTAACATTGATTCTCTCACGTTGCGTTGAAGTGTCCAACGGTTGGAAAGACATCTACAACAATTAACACATACATTCATGTTGATTCAGTTTACTACAGTGTTTTAGCACCTTTACAATCTTACAAATACATTTGAGGTATTATGTCTAATGCTTCGTTTATTACAATTGTAAAGAGAGTAAACATGATGTTTAGCCAAGCACGCCAATACTAAGTAATCAAATTTCTGACGTTGAGCACTGTACAGCCTTTATTCCCATAATCTACGTATGTATAAGAACTGCATTCTAAATTTCTTTTGTAATAATCTCCAAATTTTTTAATCTACTTTGGTTAGCACCGGCAAAGCTTATGACCACTAAAAATTTAGGAGCATATTAACGAACTGAAAGTGAAAACACAATCCGACTGGCGTATCTGTGTGTGGCTAATCTGTTCAACAGCAGCAGTTCGTAACGTAAGGTAGTGAACTAAGAACGAACTACCGTCACAATTCACATTCAATTTATATCATTTTCTTAGCCACTGCATGGGAAACAATCAAGGGTATTTCATAATAATTGGATGGGTGGGACAGAGATAGAGGCTATTTGTTTCACATGCCCATGGTCTCCTGTAGTAAATGTTTCATTATTGGAATATCAAGTCTTCAGAGCAGATAGTTCTGTTTAATGTACACAAATTTATTTGAGAGCATGTTTGGAAAAAATTATCAAAACGGCAATGTTAAATAAGCTATTAAATAATGTTGCAAGAAAAAAACATCAGTGTATCAATTTAAAATTTTAATATAGGTAGACGCTCCGAATTTCGCTCCATGAAAAAATATGTCAAATAAAAAGGGGTGTCAATGAGCAAATTTTTTTTCAAGGCTATTGATCAGATCAGTTCATATGACTATGGCAGTATACGCAGCAGTTGTACAGGTTGGTGTGTCTTCATCGCCTCCAGTCTGTGTAGCTAACTACAGATAGCTACCAAAGCGGATAATCTATTAGGCATGTATTTGGCGTTCTTACCTTAAGGTTTTCAAAGTCGTCGGATCGACCTCCGCTGACAGTGACGGTTTTAGTAGTCGTTTTATTGCTCGTCGTCTGCAAACAAACACCACAAAATCATTGCTTCACCCACCACAAAAACCCACAGAGAATATAATTGCCACAATTCTACCTTCTTTGTTCATACCAATATCATTTGTCGCTTCTGTATAGTATGGACACTAAATGCACACGGAAAGATGCTACTTCTATGTGAAAAAATGACTCCCCATCAGGTTCGTAACATGGGATTCTACCTGTAGCATAATGCATAATTATGCTTGAAAGCTACATACGTATACAGAGATTTAACGAACGGTGGAGGCAATGCTTTATGATATGCAAGAATGACCTTGGAAATAAACTTTGTGCCATACAAGACCGCGCCAATCTTGTCCTTTTGGCTAAATGGATATTAATAGTGCTGGACTAATGACTGAAATAAGGTGCTGGCCTATAAAATCCACAGCCTGCCACAAGAATAAGTTCTGTGATACATTGTTGAATCATTTTCCCATTCAATTGAATCATCAACCAATAACATTATTTTTGCCACATTTGTAAGCAATGTCGACGTTACAAAGCTTTCTGTTCCCAAAATTTCTACTACCGTCATAGTTGGATTACCAATATACTTTAGAATCCACGTAAATTATGCACATAATTACCATAATTTTAGATAGCAACAGAAAACAATAATTTTTGCCATATACAAATAAAATAAATTAATGTAAATTATCAAGTATAGATAAAAGCATTTTACGCCATGTAAGTGTTCAGAATTAGGTGTTATAGTTACAATGTGTGTAGTATTGCAATCCTCTGTATGTATGTATGTACGTATGTACGTATGCTAATAACGTGGGGGCTGTGCAGATGCTGCCGGTGAGAAGCTATTGTGTAGTGTGGCTAAAAAGGATCTTGGTACCTCGTTTGATTTTTTATCATATGTACCATGGAAATGTATTAAAGTCAAAGCATTTCTTCAAGGATCTGTATGGCAGGATGACGAAGAGACTGTATGCTTGGAGTACGGAGGTAGGTGTGTAAGACAATACACGAAATTTTTTAAATGTATTCAGATATGCCCACATGGTGAAGAAAAGCGCTGAAACTAACCTAAACTAGAACGATGGGTTTTGATTAAAGCAGAAACATTGGGTGGAACTAATTTGCTTCACGATATCTTCTCTAAACCATTATATATCGTCCCTGTAGTAGTCTAATTTGCACACAGATACATGTTTTCCCCAAAGACGACTGGCATACCAACGGTCATGGTGAATTTAAAGGTGGATTATCACCACTAATTTTTTCACACATTATCCTCATGCAATTTAAATGATCAAGTACCACATAAAAGAATGCATCCAAATCTGTGCAATTTCAAAAAAACTGTAGCGTTCCTTGTAATTTCATCAAAATATGTACACCTACATAGTACTGGACTTGTACACTTGCTTGAAAATCTTCCACATACATAATTGAAGTAAGACGTTGGTATTGCGTACAAATATTATAACGCTTGAATTTACTGCAGAAAGCAGATGCCGTACAAGTATAAATACTAATCTCAATACTTTCTGTTACACAAACAGAAAGCACAAATCCTGGCCATAGCTAAAAATCTTCAAAGATAGATACAGAACGTGTAATCACCTTTGTTTCATCTCCAATTTTACTGTTAGATACAATCGTCACATATGTTCACAATTTGTATTTGCATAGGTTGATATGACTACAGATTTTTTTATGTTTTTTAAACTACAGATAAGAGTAAAAATATATGGGTACATTTTTACATTTCAGACTGGTTTTCCTTTTGAGAGCCTACCAATGGCATATATGTCACGTTTGCAACACGTCAATGGAGTTTACGAAGGTGATGGCAGTAATATTTGATTTGTAACCTAACTTTTTCAGCCACATGTGTACTTGCCATCTTGCCAATTAGGATTTCATGTCATATAAAAATGGTGTAGTGGGAGGAAGAATGAATTCAAATAAAAACAGCCGTAAATGCAACCTACGAGAGTGGTGGATGAATAAAGAGGTGTATATGTATGCGCTCGTGTAATTTTCTCTATATTTATGGAAGTTTGTGTGCAAATTAATCTTGAAATTTTAAGTATTCATGCAGCATGTACCTTAAAGCATGCTGGACAATATTTTAATTAATAAATAAGACATACACGGATACAAACCAAATTCAAGTGCGTTGTAAAAAAAATTCTCTTTTCAAAAGAAACATGTATGTAGTCATGCACAGCATTGTCATGTTAACAACGAGCGACATAATGCTGCGTTCCTTTAAAAAATTTCGTATGCCACGCCATACCCCGATTTGAGACGGTTTGTGGTGATTAGCAATTTGATAGAGCTTGACCTTAACACTAACTCGTACTGAAGATAGCATTTATCCTGAAAGGTGAAAATAAAGAATAGATAGTTTCCGTTTCGGCGAATCAGCTAGAGCTCTTTGTGTCGCTGTGTTCAGTATGACTCTCAGTTGGTATGCTTCTCAACTTCTCATGTGAAGGTAGGTAAAAAATTGTCGGAAATGTATTCTTTTATGGTTTATTGTTTTATTAGATTTGAAGTGTCAGCCGTAATGAAAAATGCTTTTATTTTAGTTCCTCATAGTTTGTGCGAGCACTGTACTATACAACTAATTTAATGTTTACAAATGCTTCAATGACTGTAATGATAAGTGTTATTAGCAGTTTAAGAGTGTGCACATAATATGCGTCCTAATTGTGAGCTACCTATGTATATAGAAAATACCGAAAGGAAATCAATAAATAACAATCATTCTCCGACAGCGACAAAAACTTGACAATGGTCATAATACCATGTTAGGGCATATAATTAGTAGAAGGATAAGATTACTAGTTCACCACATTCTATACATGTATGACAGAAGCTAGCTCTTGGCTTGTCATTTTTTAATGATTTCATCCTATATAGCAAAAAGTAGTCTCTAAAGACCTTCAACTTGAAATAATATGATTGCACTTCATTAGCCTATACATTCAATACTGATCTTTTATGGCTAATAATATTTTGTGAAAAACCCGAGCTCGACAAAAAGTGATTATTCAATGATATCTTAATGATTGTTTAAGTAAAAGAAAAACTCATATTTGTATATAATTTGAACCAAAAAACTAATATTATTATGGTCATGTTGAAATCGTTTGTGAAAATATTGACAACGAATTATTTTCAACACGTGTCTTACATACGAAAGACAAAGCCAGAAAACTGGCTATTCATCAAAATATTGACATCATAACTTGGCAATTGTTTTCCTTTAGCACACGTCGAGACAGCTCTTTCCTTTTATGGCAACAGGGAAGGGAATACGGGAAATGATTTAAATAAAGCATGACGGAACTCTCTATTCTCCAAGTATACGAGATGTACTTACAGGTACCAAATAATCTATAAACATTTTTGTTTACAATCAATACAGATATATATGTTAGATTCCAAACTAAATTGTGATGTACACTGTGGGGAAGAACCATAACCAGGACTGCCAATCATAACTTTTTTATTGAAAGAAGGTTACTAATTTTGAAAAATAGTTTTTCGGATGACGTCTTAACTCAATTCAGTGTCCGTATCTACTTATCAAGGGGTAGTATATGTATCTTATGCAGCGAGAACGCTCTTTTATATGCTCCAAAATGGCAATATATCAAAAGGTAGACGTATAATGTACTCTTCCTGATTTTAAGACTTCATGAGATGGCAAAAAATACAATGCTTAAAGACTTGCTTAAGGTTAGCATGTAAGAATTATTGTTTGTTACCTTGCTAGTGGAACGAACACCATGTGACGTAGTCATTTGATATGATGTGGACACTGTGCTGATACGGGAGCCGGAATGTTCATCAGAATCTTGAAACTGTCTTTGAGAACGAATTATTTGAAAGGCTGCATCTGGAGCATTCCCTTGAATAACTTCAGTCCTTTGTTGCTCCCGACTTTTCTCTGACTGCTTGCTGTCTTCACGCTGCATATACATGAATAACAACAAGTCAAAACTTTTCAATTCATCGTCCTGCTTGTGCATGCTGCATGTAAACACAATGATAAATTCATCTTAATAACCAATCATTCAAGTTCTGAACATGGGAAGACACATGTACATTAGTTGTCGTCGCTGTAGCAGGGTATTATGAGAGAGTATATTACGTCTGTTGA
Source organism: Lipothrix lubbocki (assembly GCA_034696945.1). Classification (NCBI taxonomy): domain Eukaryota; kingdom Metazoa; phylum Arthropoda; class Collembola; order Symphypleona; family Sminthuridae; genus Lipothrix; species Lipothrix lubbocki. The sequence continues at coordinate 60,667 of JAQGAK010000124.1, forward strand.
CTGTGTGCATTGCATGATGGGCTGCGTCTGTCAACAATCATATTCTACGTACATTCGCAACACACTTGATCCCAACTGTATCAAAACTTCGTTTTGCATTCGACAGGATATGCCGGGAGTATTTATTCCTGTATACCACAAGAATGTGTATTCCTATAGGAGTCTGAATGTCAAGATGACACACCCAATAGGTTTTTAATGATTAACCCAACACTGTAATACAGAATGAGCCATGAGTGTCAGTTTTTATTTAAATCATTCATATGAACTTGTATACATGACAACCTGCTCAATGCAAACCTTGAGGTCGTTTTGAACTTAACCTGCAACTGTCTCCGATATTCTATTTGTTTCTCAAAGTTTCATTTGCTACAAGCTGTCACATCCTTTCCTAGATCACTTATTATGCATTCTTTCATATGACAATACTCACCAAATGGTTGTTATAAAGTTACCTACTGTGTGGGCTGTGGGGTTTCTTACAGTAAAAAAAACTTCTTTCCTCCTGAAGCTAACCTCAGGCATAACACACCTTCACCAATGTATAATACAAAACATTAAACTTATTTAAATATAAATTATTGCTTTTTGACTTAGTAATGCGAACTATTCCTAGCAAAAATAAGGTGTGGATGTATTTTATATAATTGTTTCAGTAATATTCTTTTAGATATTTAGATCATGGATGGATTTTAGTCAACTCACCACATTCTAAAATGTACCTAGTTTAGACATATTTTAAAATATTTCTGGTAACTAAAAAGAACCATGTTATGGAAGTTGCCTGACGTAAATACTAAAAGCAAAGTGCAATATTCTTACGCCAATTGTGCGGAAATTGGTTATATTTGTTCCGCTACATGGAGAAACAACCGCTAGTAAGTGCGATAAGACAAAGTCATTATAGTTTTATATGATATATTTTGTATGTATACAAGATACAGCGATTCGGTTTATACGTAAATACATGTTATGAGTAAATAACGACCTACATTAACTACAGTTTTGTAGAGCTCATTGTGTGGTCGATATAAGGCTCTAAGGCTCAGTATCTGTGCTGATGGAAATTTATGTATCTACATCTGAGATTCAAATAAATTCTAACCAAATATAAAAGTAATTAGTTAAATAAAAGCAAGACTGCAACTAATCATAATAAGTCGCCTATAAATCTCCTCATTTTATAATGGATACAGTAGTTTAAGAATATTCCAGAGATGTAATTATTTTTCCCGCAAGTCGTGTAAGTATGTACATGTTTAGATCTAGTGGTCGCCGTTAGTTTGTATTGTTTGCACACTGCTTGTCCCCGTCGTGGTTTCCTTAATTTTTGCACTCCTGAGTTTTAAGGATTCACTCTGCTGAAAAAAATCAAGTCAAAAGTGCACGTCGTGAAAACATTTTACTCATCTTACCCAGAGCTTGAAGACTGACTTAACTAATGAATTTCACGCTTCAGAAATATATATAGATATACACATATATGTACTTCGTTTACCTGAAGCTCGTCTGATGAAATTATTCTTGTAACCAACTAACTACAGTTGCAGACGAGCTATATAATTTACATCCGCATGTGACTTTATAGCTCAACATTACCCCTTGATACAGTGTTTGAATTCTGCACAACACTAATGTTGTGTATAGGCAAGCACGTAGATAATTTGCCCGTAGATATTGTTTCGTTTGCTTATAGTTTCGCATGTTAGCAATCAGTGTTTTCCTAATAGCCAGAAGCGTAAGTACGTTCATCCTGGTAAAATGATGTCCATTTGATTATGTACTTGCAAGTTTACAGAAATGATGAAAATGTGCATTTAAATTATGAGAAACCCACGGGGACACACGTGTAAGAATATATGTGTGAATGTACGATTGACTTTTTAGACAATGAGGTTCTTATAGAGAAATTCTGAATATAAAACTTCCGATCTAGCGTAGACACAACACATATGCGGTTTCTTCATAACCTCTAATGGTCTTCTACCTTAATCTCAAACTGACGAAGGGTGTACGATGTAAATATTTTGAACTTTTTGCACGGACGAAGACCACAATAATTATTGCTTCTACATAGTTGCATGTATATTTATATTTAAAAATTATTCTTATAATCAACTATAGGTGAATAAATAGTTACTGCACCTCTATTCATAACGAAAACATAGTCTAGGAATATGCAGTGTAAAAATGAAACTCTGTCTTTTTATTGTAAGCACGATACAATAGACTTGGAATATTTGTGTGAGGAGAGGTGTGACCCAACAAAAAAGGCGTGCATACTAATCGACTTAGGATCTATTGTTATCTCTTGTTAACTCAACGTATAGTTACGGGCTATACGACCAGTGGAAATTCAGTCATTTCACCACGTGATACAATTCCAGCGTGTAGTTTCATTCAACAATGGTTACGATTACGAAGTAGCATCAAACTAATTACTATGAATCCCCTCTACATGGAATATCGTCACGATTTGTTTTTTTCTGTCGTATTTTCAATAACAATCTTTTGTTGCATTAGCATTTGCCCACGGATAAAAAACATAAATATACATACAGGAGTGTGAGACTCGAGACTATTCAGAGCTTGCAAGAATCGTTCTGATTTTGTTTAGACCGACGACCGCAAAGGTATATTGTACCTTGTTTTATAACGCTGGGGCTGATAATAAAAACTATATGCATATACGCATTATTGTATTAGTATTTATTTACATCAGCATTAATTCGATTGTGCATACATTTACGCACCCTGTACTTATGATGAAGATGCATATTACTCCGCCTGTATTTGTTTTCAAGAAGACATCTTATATATAGTCTTTATAACGGTACAGAAAGGAAATCCTTACCCTTTGAAATTTGATGTCAGCATTTTTATCCGGATCAACCCATTTTCCAATTTCTTTACGAGCTCGATGATTCCAGCCAGGTTGAGAAGCGTCGGACCATTCTTGGACATTGTGGTCATCTAGATGGAAAGACCCGAGCATTTCCGGCATTCTGCCATTAGTGGCTATCGTTAAATTTCTCGGCACAATATCCATTTTGCCTCCGATGGATACCCAGATGTTTAAAAACCTTTTGATACAATACAATAAAATGGAGTCATATTACGGTATTGGTTTTCCAACGTTAGTATATGGAAGCTCAAAATGTAGTTGAGGGAGTTTGCTTTTATAAATGAGACTGGGCACAACATTATGATTTAGCTTTGATTAGTATCACTGTCAGCCATGATCTATATTCATTGTTATTAAATAAGTCAATTATAATACACTACAACTTGGATCACACTTATATTTGCGTTTATGCCGACTTTATTATTGAAAAAGCTTCCAAACAAGCACAACTGCTGGTATACACTACCATGGATGTTGAATAAACTGACTAGTGATTGTATTAACACAGATCGTATGAGCACTTAATTCGTGGCTTTAGCAAACGTCACTAAAACATACCTTTAACTATTAACACAGAAAAATAACAAATTATTGCGAATTTCTTGCGAAGCCTCCACTATTATTGCCCATACAACTTAAGTTTGTTTAGCCAATGAAAATATTATCTAGAACAGTAAATGCACTGACAGCACGAGTATGTGTATAAGATAAATGGCTTGAACAAGTTGAAAACAATCTGATGAGCGTACTCAGCGTAGACAGAAATGGTCAGTCGACTCTTGTTGGGTGCTTTCTCATTTTAAACTAAGTTTTGAAATGTAGTCTTTATCAAGTCCATATAGTTATGCAGCATCCAAGGGCAATAATAAAATATTTTTCTTTATTTCTACCTTTTAAGCGCAAGCTCAACTAACAAACAGTGAATGAAAATTTCGTTCCACGCGTTGACTTTTTAAGGTCTGCTAACTTGGTACCGTTTATTTCTTTTGGCTCTGTTTTAACTTTACCAAACTGACTTAATACCACAAGACTGCTACTATAGAGCTATATTTTAGTCACTTGCAACACATATCCTCATCTGCCTGCCCATCTCAGTCAATCCTGTGGTCCGCAACATAAATTCATAGGATGTATAATTTTATAGATATGCGTGCAATTTTGCACATATACGTACATATGTGACGCTTGCCTCTACATCGTTATGCCTGCATTTCACGCTTATTATGTCTGCAACAATCTAAAAACGCACGACGTTAATCCGTTGAATAATTTAATTTTTTTATTTTGTCATAATATATCTACACTTCTCATCACAGAGTGAGAGTGAGGGCTGAAAACATTAAATATGAGTAAAATAGCAACAGGAGGTGACGATTGCGTTGAGCCGCTATTAAATAAGGTTTTTGTCGATTCTCAAATAAAACCTCACACTAAATCATCTTAGCGTTCAGCTGCAAAAGATTATCATTTCCGCTGTAATTAAAATTATCGAGATATTCTACTCTACGCATACTTTCCAATATGTGTTAATTTCATAATTATTACGAGCTCAACGGGATGGTTGCTTAACTCTGAACATTAAACATTAGTAAATGTCTACATTTACAATGCTTTCAAACTATTCAACTCCACTGTGTGCGATTCATTTACATGAAGCAGGAAACTGGAAGGTACATTAACAGTTTAGCCTCAAAATCCGACTGTATGAATTACTCCAACGTTATATTTATAGAAATGCTATGCAAGCAGAATACAGTAGTATTATAATAATTAATGCGTTTAGGACGGACGAGCTTAATTATTGTCAACTGCATTGACATTAGGACAACATGAATGGTATCCGGTTCATGCTCACCAAGCTTATCATGCAACATAAAATTAGCATGTGTGCTAGTATTTCCATTCTTCTGTTTCAAAACGGGTTGCATATAAATCCGTAAATTTTTTGCTGTTCTATTTTTACTTGTAGATAATATGGAAAGTTTCCTGTACATATAGCAAACTATCATACCTAGCATATCATACCTACCATACATAGCATATGGCTGGAAATAATATGAAAGCCTTTTAGGTATACCAATACTATAATATTGAATCCAATACAGAATTTAGCTATACTGTGTTGAAAATTAATCCCATAATTGCTTCCCATCTCACTGTCAGTCAGTCGGAATCTCTCGCATTGAGACCTAATTTAGGTGTATCAAAATTACTTTTGAAATAAACTCAAAACAACGACAGCTGTGTTTACAATCCAATGCCGTTTCAATGTTTTGGTGAGATTTGATTATACCAGCATTTATTATAGCCACATGGGAAATATTTAGTTGAAATGTAAAAAAATATCTTAATTCCTATTTAATGACCTCAGTTATTGTCTGTGTAATTGCCCTGTATTTCATTCGAACAGAGTTAGTGAGATTCTTTTCGCTTATAGGAAAAGTAATGATGAGCTTCCAAGACACGTACACTATACTAAATCTTTATCGACTTGAACGTATATAGTGAAATGATGACGACGTATAGGCATTAAAAATAAATGAGAAAATCCTCCCAATATTTAAAAACAACTTGATGAAAATCGAAATAGTGCTGATTCAAATAAAGTGCACTGCGGTTCTATATAATTAATTGAATAATCAGGTGTGATGAGTGAAAAATATGATTAAGTATTGCAAAGCTTGCCTGCGCTTGGTTTCACTGATTCAGAATGTAATAGCATAGTAGAATTAACTTGTAGGCGACGAGCCAAAATCACGGAGGAAAAATCAACGAGAGTATCTGAAAAATCTTGTTAGCTTCTTCTTATTGGGTTAATTGCACTTGAGTGAGTGAATGGGAGGGTAGTATTGCAGTAGAAGCGCATTTGTTACACACATTCTCATGGTGATAGCAATGACAATGAGACTGTGATGCCATTAGTACAACTAATAGACTGTTGATAGCTGGTGGACTATTATTAATTAGTAGCAACAGATTCATTTATACCTGTTATACAGAAATTCTCTGCTTCACAAGAACTTCAGAATTTGTACGTAATATATTAAAATTTGATTTACACTCATAATATTCTATTTTAAATTAAATTTCCTTGAGGGTAAGTACAATTTTTAGATCTACCCACCTTTTGCGTTGGAATGATCTCTATAGTTTGTTGTTGAAATTTTTCAAGCACTTTGGACCACATATACTTAATTATTATAAATTGAGCACATGTAGTAGCTAAAGTAAGGCAGTTGTTGATTCCCGTAAATATTTTGTCTTCTCATTCTGGGTGATCTACAACACTCAATCAGCAATAGTCACTGATCTCCAATTTACTAACAGGTGATACACTAATGATAATGATGACTGCGTAAACTTCGTAAGTATTAAACAGGCGTGACTTCAGTATCACAAATAAATTCACAATTTAAAATACTTCCGACTATTATTGCAAGCCTCATTAGTAAATGATTGCGAAAACTTCTTCAGAACTTGAATCACAATGGTAAATCGTTTGATCTGACTTGGCTGCTGCTGATGATGATGAATATCGGAGGCAAAGCACATGGTCCTCACTCGTGGTCAACTAGAATAGCTATATAGCTTAACGATTTGTGATAGCACAAGCGTCGACGATTCTACTGGGCTTGAGACGAGAGGCCCTGAGTGAGCACGTCAAACTCAAGGCATACAGCCGTCCACGAACAACATCGTTGTCTCCGTCCCTCAATAGCTTGTGCAGAATGAGTACGTGCATAAAAAGATTAGCCCTAGAAAAACACTCACACAGATGTTCAGTAATAATAACATAAGTTAAAAGTGCGAGAGGATCGCAAGAGCTGTTTGTAAGTGCTGCAACAAGACCAGCAAGAGCAGCTTTTGCCATATACGGCTAGACTACCTGTTATTACCCAATGCTCCAAGAAGGCTTTCTCCTTTTAATTTCCATGAGTGTAGGCGTTTTTGGGTTTCAAACTCCCACTCCATTTTTTCTGACATCTCTCTCTCTCTCTCTCACCCAGCCAGAGTTGTTTCATTTAAGTCCTAAGTTCTGATTCCTTATGCCCATTTTACCTGACAATGATTCTGTATAGGATTTAGCACATATATTGAATACATTGCGCTCCTGCGACCTTAGATTTGCATGCAAGGGTTAGATTTGCCCACCTGGATTCGCCAAGCCAATATCATGATTATAACATGACAAGAGTCGCGGGCGGCAGAAGAAGCCAAACGTTCACCTCAAGTGTTGTATGAATTTAAGTTTTATTTTGTCGTACAACATTTATTTTATCTCCTTTATGTGTCTGGCGCAATTATTGTTTTTTTAAGAGTAGGATTAGACATTTTTACCGCAGGAAGAATTGAGGAAAACCCGTGTAGAAGCAACTCCTTTATGAACATTTAAGGACCCTTGATCCTCGCTAAAACCAAAAATTGTATGCTGTAACATCGTCCCATTTATCTTCGTTTCAGACATTTTACATCTTTCAACTTCACTATTCCAGTTAAAATACACATCATTTTGCATACATATAATATGCTGATTCATGATAATGCATTGAAGCTTATCTCTTCCAACAATACTGCACGACGTTTTGCCATGTTTTCCATTTCATTAGCTACATGCTCTAATATTTGCTCAAGAATGAAAGTATGCGTATATATATTAATTCCATATACTTGTGTGTTTAGGATAAATAAGCCAATGTTTTGCTCATTAGTACTACGATTTACTGAAAATACAATTGAGTATATAGACTACTCAATTTTAACCATAGCTGACACGGAGTCGTACTTACTCAGAATGATTTTCCGGCCATTGATTCCAAAACTCCACAATTTGTTGTAACTACAAAAAATGTATTTACACTTGTAAATGTTAATTCGGTCTCGTTGGTAGGGACAAGAGTCGTTTCGGAGGTTCCAGTGTTATTTGAGTTTACAAAGTCTGGCATAATTTTCCTCACAACTGTTAAAAGGGAGGAGGTTTCGCTGAAGAAGGTATACTATGTATTATTCCAAAACCAGTATTGTTCAACATTGACCATGTAGTGTTAAGAAAAGTTACCTAATGTACTTAGGAGTTTGTAAAAAGTCGCCAAATTTATGTTCTTGACTACCTACATGGAATAAACATGTAAATGCAAGAATAATGTGAGTGTATACTTAAAAAATATATAATTTAGCTTTCATTGCTTATGCACAACCCTCAATTGGAATAAAAACTTAGAATCTGGCAGTAATTATATTTCCTTCAACTATAGTAATAAATTGATTAGCATTGCCCAGCTAAGATTTGGTTTACAAGTCGTCCACCACCACCCGTAATGGATCCTTATGCTTACGATATGAGCGTTCAACCCTTGAGAGTAGATAAAGTAACCAAATCTGGCATTAATGTATGCGGAGGCGCAAAATAGTTTTTCAAAGGTAAATTCTATGTATTCACTTTTTACAGATGTATTTTGCTTCTACATGTATAGAGCAACCACTATTTGTCGTGCACATTATGTACGAATGACAGTGTGTATAGATTAATGTTGTATATGTGTAGTTAAGACTGTAAATTTTCTTAGTCATGGCCCTTACTGGTTTGAAATATATTAAAGTAAGCAAATATAATGGTTTATTATCAGTACATCTTGAACAAAAGATCCGTTAGCCTTTTAGTTTCTTAAAGTTATTCATACTCCCATTTGTTTAGTGAACGCCTTATTTTGACAAAATGTAGGTCACCATGTAATCCCTTTATCCTTCCAATTCACCGATTTCAATAATAGGAGACTCAGTTTTATTTCTTCGTACGTATATATGATTATGGTCTCCTCACTAGTACTTACTACTGTTTCACTGTTTTCATTGCAGGTAATTGTATTATTGGGGGAATGTGAAGCTCAAAATCAAGAAAGACTGTCGTGGTGACAACGACTTTGGCTTTCATTTGCCTACTGAATACATGTGTATTCATTTCTGCGAAGCATGATGTCAAAACTTTTGGGTAAGCACTGCCAGAGATTCCGTTTATGACAATCACACTGTGGTGATGACGAAACTTTATATTTGCTTACTAAACAGTTGCACAATGATTTACGCCGTGCTTCAATTTATCATTGATGGCTGACGTATAGCTTCAGAAATCATCTTGAGATACCCATCCCGGAACCTTACAGTATAAATTAGACTCACATTCATTCATTCCATACTTCCAGCTAATACTGCAGTATTTACGTAGTGTAGGTACATGCCTTTTTTAATGTTGTCCTCACGAGGCTGTGCATACGGAAGTATAAGCCAGCATGATAATTAGTATAAAATAAAAAAGGTTTTGAAGCTTTCAAGTACTTAAGTAAATTGGTAATACATGCACATTTTAGCCCTTTGTCTATCAGTCCTTATTGTCTTCTGGTATTGGAAGTGAAGTGCCAAGTGTATGTTGCACTAATTGAAAATAAGCTCTACCAAACACGTATTGTACTCATCCTAGTAAAAAGTTTTAGCCTTCTTATAATTCTCTATGGCAGGTCGTACGACTCCACAAAAAATATTAGATACCTAAAAGCTATTTTGGAACTTCCTCTTGATTGTATTCTATTTCCTAGTATACTTGTAATAGTATTAACGATAAAAGCGAACAATTATTGCATTTATTTATAAATGCAAGCTCAAGAAAAGTTCATGTCAAACCACAAGCTGAATTTTATTTTGATTTTATTTGTTATTGCGTTTTCATTTTTCAGGTCATTACCTTTAAATTAAAGATGTACAAAGTTGTAATTGCGAACTTAACTAAGTAAGGATCGAACTTTGAATGCATATTCTTGGATCAAAGAAACTTGTCAAGTGGGAGGGCATAAAATTATTCGTTTTACAATTTTCCTTCTATTGTATACTGGAAAAGCCTGGAGCAAAATATGTTTAGCATTCTTGCTGCAATCGCTAACTGACAGGAAAGCCGTGCAAATAAGTTGATTAAAATTTCATTTGCAAATATGACACCATCAGCAGCTAATTGACTTGATATTTATCGATCCGAGCCAAATTTCGGCTTGTGCTATGATATGTTTATGTAGTTACTTAAACTGGTTGTTGATTAAATAAATATGTATTCATGATAGTGATCGAATATGATCAAGAGTGAAGGCGGTAAATACCAAAGTTGGATTTTATGCTTATTTATGCTTGTTGCATTTACATAGTACGTCTATAATACATTATGTATGATGTGTATCACGTCCACATACATGTAAATAGTGGGATTAATTAATTCAAAAATAATTGCATGCAATGATATCATTACGGTATGTGTAATGTGTTAGTTGCATATACGAACACCACACATTTGTTTGGCGGTGGCACATGGACTCGTCAGGTCAACACAACAATGTCTACTCGAGCGTATACAAACTATTTACAAATACCCAAATATAAAAGTCGACTTTGGAGCGGAAACCAAGTGTCTCCGAGTTGTTACATTGTCTCGTTGCTGATATCTCATTAGTATTATACTCCATTCAGGTTGACATCATCCACTTATTGCGCTGTTTTCGCCTATTATGGCTAACCTTTATTGCAGCTGAGGGGCAGTTGTATAAGAAACCAAGAGAGAAAACTTGATTTTATTTCGTCGGCTTCAGATGGTCACATCTATTTCGTGAGGATTATCATGCTGACGTAACTGTAGGGCTAAATTGTAAATTATGATGTTTTCCATGTATTTCAAAACATTCATACATGCAACCTCCAGGAGGCTTACCTATACCATTCTTGAACAACTTGAAGGTACAAAGAAGATCTTGAAAATATATTCTCTTTCAGCTCCTTTTTACACACACTGTGGGTTTTCTCTTTTATTAATCATGACAGATAAATAACAACCAGAGTGATAACCAACTATATGCAAGGGTAAGGTTAGGGACGAAACACGAGAGACTCCACCAAGTGTATCACAGAGCATTTAAAAATACTACTTAATTAAGCGTTACTCTATATATAGGATCATTCAAAACCAGCTTTGTATCTGCAACTGCAACCTTATTTATATAAAACAAAAGGTAAAATAGACCATGCAGCAGTATGTGTACTCCTGAAAAATCAGCGACGGACGGCAATTGTGGAGGGAGCATTTCGTGCATATTTAGTGCAACAGGTACTTTTATACTTTAATTGCCCCGAACTATCTCATCTTGTATGCCATTGCATGTATCGTTTCAAAATAAATAATATTGTATTTCATCAACATGAAAACTCGTAGTATAAAACCCTTTGAAACTCATCACATTTCTATTATTTTCTGGTAAATGTTTTAATTTAATGAGAGAGCAGAGCAAAAATTTCTTACAGTTTTAATACAAAATCAGACTAAAAATCTGCAAATTCATCTGCATGCTTGTAAATTTTGAATGCATAATTATTTATACTATCCCAAGGGTTCTAGATCGATGTAATTGTATATTGCTGATACGATGCATTGCTTACCTGATAAAAATCAAGTAGCAGTGCAATATGACATGAGTTTTAAAATATTTGCTTTGAAAAGGTTACGTCTTTATGACTCTGGCTACAGAAGAACTTTTTATTGTTTATTACATATATAATTTCAGCATATATGCTACATGTTTTACAAGATTTAAAATTTTAAAAATACAAAAACTATGAAAATATATGGCCATGATATTATCCTACTTATCTTGAGAAGAATCCTGGAAGTTATGTGTAGCAGACATTACGTTGGAGGTAAAATATGAATCCTAGATTACAAATCTTTGGCTCTGCAAGCGAACAATCTTTTGGCTCTTCTTTAGCGAGCACCCATTTATGGTAATCCAATAAATGTCTGATCGTCCGCACCAGTTATGTATTGCTTGCAACCCCAATGACCAGCATATGTACATTTTCTTTGCATATATAGTATGTACATTTCTCCTTGCTGCTCTGATTATCAGTGGGAAATACCTGAGTTTTATTAATCATCAGTCTTTCGAAAGCTCTTCATTTAATTTGAAAAGCAGCTATACTACTTTTTAGCTTGTATCTTTTCAAACATTACAGACAAATGAAGCCGCTACGGTTATCCATGGGCGGTATTGGTAATTATTTTAAGCTCAGTGGTTTAAAATCTATTACAAATTGTTCTGGCCGGAGGACGATATGACCACTGCGTAAATTTTTCTGCATTCCTTATCCTCTGAACCAGTAGGTGAGATAACTTTTCGATTGAAAAGTTGCATTCTATCCTTGCGAGAGTTTCAAACGCAGAGACATCTCAAATGATTTATACTATAGTATTAGGGAAATACTTGATTTTTTGGGTTGGGATTTAGCTTGAAAATATGCAAGCAGGTTGTAAAACTCAGAAAATGTTAATACTACAATATGCAACACTCCCACAATTCCAAATATTTAATTTCAAAATGGCAAACAGAATAATTGTACGATCTTTAGGTTCTATGATTCTATGTATGTAATGGAATCGAAGGAAGGTTATACGTTGAGGAGAGAATGGAAGATGTTTTGCTCTGTTGATTAGGATAGTGGCTTTTGTTGGGCACAGCCATTAATACATAGCTGACTGCCAGTCATTAATTTCTTATACACAAGGAAGGAACGATTCAAAGGATTTTTATTTTCAAATTCACCACTTTTAAATACATACTTTTTTTGTAGGGAGATCAGTACAGGAGGTTAGTTAGTGTGAAGTTTTCAAACAAACTCAATGTAACAACCACAGTTTCCATTTTTAGTATCATAACATACTCAAGTCGACTGGAAATTAGAACACCACATAGATTTTTGTAGTCTTGTAATAATTGGCATACAGTAGTAAACATCGTGTTGTCGCTATTTCCTTAAAATCACATTCGAGATAATTTTGCAATCCTGTCATAAGATTCCGTAAAATTAATTTCAGGCATAAACTAATAAAGCTACAATAAAGTGTACAAAGTGCTCTGGTAAGTGCTGAGTGATACCACTCGCTATTATGAAAATATAAGTATGTTTATTTTAAGTACAATACATCCAAGATAAGAAATGCAAAGTGCATATTGTGTGTAAGTACGCATAAGTGCAGAAGAAATTTATAACGCTGTAATCAATCCACAATCTCAAAAGTATGATTTTGCACTTTTGAAATATATGCTTCATAGTGTTCATAATAGAGATTTTGTGACAACATATTTTTATTAGTTTTCCCTAAACTTACTTACTTTATAGCCATACTACAGAAGTCAGTCAATCACTAAATGGACTGAATATTAACTAAATTTTTGTAACACCATTTCATGCTTTTATTACACTAATTTACAAACCATAATAACCATAATAAACAATTTGTGCACAATAAAATAAGGAACGATATTAACAGGATAGATTACTCGGTTGGACATTTCATGATAATATTTTTGCAATCTTGCACGGGACGTTTTCAAAGTTTTTGAACATTTTCCAGTAGATTTATGTCTGGAATAAAATCTTTTTTATGTAATTTAATCTTTCATATGATTAGGGCTTAGGTACACATACTTATAATTCCGTGAAATAGCATGGTAACCAATTATCATGTATCTGTACCCGCTCTACACTGCTGGACTAGATGTACCTATACCTAGGTATTAACACTATAATAAGACGAATTCTCACAACATACCAGGAGTATTAATACCTTCATGAGACATTTGTAAGATCTTTGTAAAAATTTCGGGCAGGTATGCAATTATTCAAGATGTACTTAATCATAATCATATTGTGATAATTTTAAATTGTAGGTTCCTTTATGTAGGAATGAATACTAATAATAATAATATTGTATTTTGTATACATATAGGTTACGGTACAGAAATATAGAGACTGAAATTTATCGCTACGTATCCATTCTCACAAATGGTGCATTATTATGTATTTTACACACAACGAAATGTGAAATAGGTTGTTAAAAGAACTGCGGTCAGGCTTCAGCTTGAATACGAATAATTTACAAATTAAATTACAAAACATTGATGATATGTTCATCTGTTCTTGTAAAATCACAAGTTACCAAAGGAATTTCCTCTATGCGGCGCCATCTAATGTTTTAATATACTATACGTTAACACCTTAAAAAGAACGTTCCTTCGACGGCGTTGACGGCAGGTAGACAATTTTTGCATCCATTGACATTGCATAGGTATCTAAACTGCTTTAAATATGCTGCAGAAATTCCAAATTTGCTGCTCAGACGAAGAATATTGAGTTCAGGGTCTCTTCGGGGTTGTTTACTGTCTCAAGATTTCTAGTTTTGGAGAACAGCGGCATGGGATGAAAGGGGTGCAGATGTGCCATATTTAATATCTCCAAAAGTTTTGGTCAGATTTGACGCCTTCTCAAATCCAGTAAAATCCATATATTGAAACTTGTAATTATTATGCATATCTCCGATGGTAAGTGCTATTATTCTTTAGTTTGTGATGTTTATCATGCGTATGCTCTGTACATAATAAATAAATAACATTTTGAAGCCATTTAGATCTAAACTGATTGGCTCATCAGACTATTAGTTTCAGTTTGCCGAGGTAGCAAGGTAATTATAGCTTTGGACATGCGAACACATTTTATTATGGACATGATCATGCTTTATTTATGTACATTTTCGTGGAATTGATCGTCGAGCAAAATCTTAGGAATGTAGTTTAAAATTAACTATCCTGAAAATGTAGAAACAGTGAATATACAGACGATGATGATTCTGTCTTCAGAGTATGAATTAAAGAAATGTGTATTTGAATGTATATATCCTTTTATTGTTATTCATCAAACTTACAATTAGAATACATCAATGGTTTTCAATTTGTTAGTTACACCATTCAATTCGGAGCTTATCGTGCATATTTCGGAATTCTAATCAACGTCTACCTTTCATTGGGCTTTATTTTCGCCTGCGATAGCTATAAGATATCCATATTAACGAAAATTCATGGATGGTATTATTGTCTCCGCACTACCTATAATATTATGTTCGCGTCAAATCTTATTCTGTACATACAGAGCAAAATTACGGGATACTCGCATTAATTTCATTAATAATTACTTAGTGTCTAGATAATTATAATTACATGTAAGCATACACATTAGTATATACATAAGTTCCGGAAGTACAATGTGTCCAAATATATATATTGAACTTTAACATTTTTCCAATTTAATTAACATAATTAATTTGTAAAACGCAGTTACTAAAAGTGCTTAAAGTAGACCGAAAAACAATCGTGAATACTACATCTAAGTTACGTAGTCACAGCATCAAACATTGCATTTCTTTCATATGTAATGCTAAATTGCTACAACAGGACATAAAATACTTTCGAAGATATTTTTACCTAAAAGCCTTTAGGACAAGATAAAGGCATGGGTACTTACACATTGAAATAATGTTTAGTTAACTACATCTATTGGAATACACAAATGCATTGTCAGGTAATTATTCTTATTTGTCCATACAACGCAACGACTTGAAAAGCACCTGCTGCTGACCTGAATAATAGTTATAACGCTTCAAGGTTATAACCATGCGATGTGATCACATTCACAGTTTAATATTTTTAAAACAACAAGTATATTATGTATATGATAATTATTGAAAGAAAATTTCATCAAAGTAAAATATCATACATGTTTCAAAATCATAGTCTCAAAAAGAAATACAATAATGAATACGGGGATACAGTTTTAAGGATGTGCATAATATATATGTAGATAGGTTGGAAAATGTTTGACATGATTTTACTTATAAGCATTTTTATTATTATTGGTGTCCCTAACTGGAATGATGACACTCCCACCGGAAGTCAATTGCGGTTGAAAGTCTGTCTTAAAGCTTGCAGGTGATCCCACTCGTCTGCCGTTGGGATACATTACTTCTGACTCCTTGTAACGACTCTTGGTACGAGTTGTAGTTTCGGTAGATTCTACCTTCCCTGCAGGTTGCCCATCATTGTTTCGCAGGGTTCGTCTAGAAAATCTGGAAGTTGTATCGGTGCTGATTCGTGGATTATTGTAACTGTCGTTGTTTTCTGGAGTGCTGGAACTCATCCTGTAGGTCTCACTGTAGTCGTCTGACATGGGGGAATTCGCACCACCTAATGCTCTGGGGGAGTTCTGAGGGCGAGAGACGAGCCTTGTTTCGTTGCCAAAAGTTCGGACTGGGGAGCCGTATGAATTTGTTGGCGTCATTGAGCGGGCTGGAGAGCTAGCTTTAGATCCCCGTGGGTCGTATAAATCGGGCGAATTTTTTCGCACATTATCCAAGAAGGTTCTCTTTGAGCGAGACACGTTGTTCGTTGTCTGATAAGTTTCCTGTCTGTTGTAGTTTCTGTCCGTCTCGTAATTTGAAGAATGAACATCCCGAACACTACGGCTCATATTTGTGATCAATCTGGGACTCAACAAGTCCGGTGAGTCAGCCAAGTGTGGATTGGATTTGTAGCTTTGATGAAGTTTGTTTTCGGGTCTGAATGGGGATGGAGAATTGTAGGTAGGTTTATCGCGACCTACGGACCGCGGGGTAAAACTCAGGCTTCGGTTCAATGATCCACGGCGCTCATTATTTATTTTCTGGTTTTGATTGAAACTGTTTGAAATTGAGACGTTAATATCGTCCGTTCCAAAACGAAGTTCTTTTCCGCGTCTACTAACATTAGTGTCAGTTCTGCTTTCGATTCTCTTATTGATCAAGGATCCTTCGTCATCACCGAAGTAAAACTTTCTTCGGGGCAAGGATTGTGAACGGTTTGCATCGGAAGGATCTTCCATGGCACCAGTGTATTCAATTCCCTTTAGTCGACTCATCATACTTGTGGGAGCACCGAGGATATACTTGGGATGAAACTGTTTCTGTGACGGCCCTTCGTAGTTAAATGTCTTCTGTCGGCGCTCCACCGTTTTTCTTTGTGTAACTTCAGCGTCACCATTTTCATACAGGGTTGTTTGAGCTGGATTGTTAGTCTCGTTGGTCTTGTAATAGTCAGAGTGCTTGGTTACATAGCTGGAATCACCAATATTTCCGGATTCGATATCTTCACGGGTTATTGGCCGTGCTCCCATTGGACCGGTATAACCAAAGCTTTGCTCTCTTCTTTCATAGCCTTTTCTTTCCCCGATATCATTGCTCTTGTCCTGCAAAATAAAAATAAGATCATCAATATTATACACACAAACCAGATTTATAAGCAGTTCGACTAGTTCCTTCATCATGCCGTAACGCTATCCGACTTCTTAATCTCACATAAATGGAGTTTTAAGGCTGTAAAATAAACTTTTATTCCAAGCCACACCTGTATACATGAGTCAGTATACCTATTGTAGTTTGTTTCCACGAGGTGATGCCTACAACGTTACACAAATGAAGCCATATTGATACAGATACCAATTTTTCACGAATTAAACCCATCGTATACTCTGTTTTGCAACAATATTTCTTAGTTTGTAGTTTGTTCACAAACCCCCAGTGTCTCTTATGTGTATACATACATACGAAATAGAATGAAGAAAATTTGCATGCATTATAATCTACATCCCTTGATTCCAAAAAATACAGAAAAGGCATGATGTATGCAATCAAACCAGTTATTTGAATGTCACCAAATAATACTCTTTTGCCATATTATTACGTCAGCTGAGCTCAAACCTAATCACTGTGTGACCATAAAATATATGACGCCGGCACAAAAGAGGTACAGAATTTGTTTCGTGTTCTCAAAAGATTAAACGCGGAAAGTTGTATTTAGAACAAAAAATTGGAAAAGCAACAACATAATCGCATTCCCACTATATGTAAACATATTGGTTGAAGTTAAAAAAAAAACAAAAAGATAAAGTAAATATCGGCAACATAAAGTTAATCCAAACTTAAGGACTACGTTAAGATATGATTTTAAGTATCTATGTACACTCTCATTGCAGCTAAAAGTGTATCATACCATACCGCAAACATTGTAGGTACTGAAATACCGATAAAGCAAAATTACGATGAATCACATATTACTATTTCTACACATTCCCTTAAATGTGCTGTGGAAACCCAAAGGTGCTTAAGCCATTTTCATTTGATTGTGTTGTTTTTTAACAACTGCACGTCTCCGCTTTTTGTCTGTCATGCCCCGCAATCAAAAGTATTACGAAGGCGGTACATTTTTAAGATAAAAATTGAAAATTTTAAAGCAACTATACAAAAATATTATCTTTTGAAGTTACTGTAAATATAGGGACGACGGTACAATAAATTACAAACTATGCAGACACTGGCCTCAACTGAATGTTGGTTCATTTTATAATAGTATTATGAAAGCTCAGCTTTAAATCTTAAGCTTAAACTTAAAATAAGAATAATTTCTTGGTATTTTTTAAAAGTCATGCTGCATATTGAAAACTTTAAATATGGAAATCATAAACAAAAATTCTAAAATTTAAACTAAAATCATCAAAACCAGTTTGATGCATTTAAATCAGAACACAATTCATTCCTAGAAAAATCTCTTATTTTGTAGTGCATGTGTACATATAGACAAATGACATTCACAAAACATGAAAGGCAACTCCGCCAATATTTTTTGCAAGTAATTTGATATCCCGATTATCCATACACAGCACAAGAAAATGAACTCGGAGCAAAATATAAAAAAATATAACAATTTGCATAATGCCGAATATTTTTTGTCGGTTTTTGCACCCTTTACCTTCTTGAAGATTGTGCACATTAATGGTTAATTCCTTACGTTTCCCCACCGTTAATAACATATCCAATATGTATCAACCAATGAGCGAAGGCCAAAATATCCAACAAGCCTCTCATTAAATACACAATAGAACTTCATATGTATAGTTATATATACATACGTACAAAACTTGTCACCAAGAAAGGTTGCAAAAAATATATGAGAATGTGCTGGTCATAACGTAACTTGGACAAAATCAACAAACTAAATTATGAACAAAAAAGAAGGTTCAAAATTAATGATAAAAGTAAGAAAAAAAATAAATGAGTTGACTTACCAAGAGATTGTTCGGAAAATCCGTATTGTACTTGCGTGGATGGTTCATGATGCTGGTTTGGTTGATTGGAGCGGTATGATCAGGAGTATGGACGCCTCTAATGTCCGGCGAATTTCTGCCACGGCGGGATCGTGGAGGAGGCGTTGGTGTGGGCTCCTCGTCCCACAGTTTCCCAGATTTGGTCACGGTGACTCGCCCAAGTTGAGAGTTCAGCGAACGGATGACATCTTCATGCCGATTCCGAAGATCCTTTCATAACCAATTAGAATATATTTATACGCATACTGAGGCATCATCAACATTAGCATATTTTGTGTGGGCTTTGTTCACTGTCCCATTTGCCAACCCTACGGCACCTCAAGTTGACTTCCATCATCCTCTCCGCTTGTTCAAAAAATGCATACACATGAAAGTATATAATGTGTATCTGTCGAATGAACCGAACATTATTTTATACGTAGCTATACATACATGATATCCTTATCCTGCGGTAACTTATATCCGTACATACCAAATCCAAATACATAAATCTCACTAAACCTTTGACCATATTTATTTTTCATATTGTGGCTCATTTTTATAAGTCTGCAAATATCGTTCGCATATTATTTAAGGTCACAGAAAGTAACGGGGGTTACATGATTCAACAAGGGACAACATATAAGACACACTATAGAGGCCCATATATATGGGCCTCTTTAATATGGTTTTACACTCATAGTACATGTTTTTATTCCAAACCCTAACTTAATGCTGTAAAGTAAAAATGAATACCAATAAGTTATATTATAGGAATAATAGCTTATTCTCATAAGCTTATATTACTTATATGTAACCTTCCAGTTGTCAACACTGTGTATGTATACCTATGAACATATATTGGGAGTTACAAATGGATTGTCGTCATCACTGTATCATTTTAACAAAATTATTTCAATCTAACAATTTTTTTAACTAAATAATGTGACCATAGAACATATGTATAACGTCGTTTTACAATCGATATCAATCGATTTAAATAGATTAGTACGGATTAGGTTGACGGGAAGTCAACAGATAAATAATACAAAGAATAAATAAAGGGAAAGAGTTAATAATAGTTAGCTTACGGATTGAGCGTCTTTTGGAGGAAGAGGACTAGACCGCGGTGGTGCATCACTGAAAGTGATACGTTTCCCCCCACTTGAAGGTTCATTTTCGGATTTACCAGCTTTGCCTTTTGCTAAACGCGAAGAGTAGGTTGGCTGAGGCCCTGAAGCAGGTGGCATGGGTGGAGGTGGAGGTGGTGGGGGGGAATGAAGAGGAGAACTCCGAGAAGTCATTGTAACGTGAATTCCTTGAGGGGTTAAATGTAGTGGGGATTTCGGAGATGCGTCGGAATTTAATGAACTACTGGAACTTCCAAAATGACTGTTTAGCCAACGATTTGTCTCGTTTTTTCTAGTATACTCTTCTTGGTCAATGTCGAGAGGTCGCTGCGTCAAAACGTCCGGGCGATTGGAAGGGATTTGATTTAATTTATTATTTGCTTGGAACAATTGATCAGTTTTAGGAAGTTTACGAATTCGTTCTGACACTGAATCCCACAAGTCTTCGTCACCATGCCTTTCAGAAGTGATGTTTTCTGAGACTAAATGAGCTCCGTCTGCAACCTGTTTCCCACATATCAGTCAAAATTGTACTTTACGTTTTATGAAAGAATAGTAGGAAAGAAACACACTAGGAGACTCCCCAAAAAGCATTTTGTGTGGGTTGTAACAGACCGTTGAAGCCGTCAAAATATACAAACCAGCAGAAAGTCAGACACTAAAAAATATTTTCGCGTGTATACACAGCTACCGCGAAAAATATTGTACAGTGGACAACTTAAAACAACGAAGTTGGAGCAAGTGGGACCGCCATGACTAATTGTAAGTGTATATAAGTACTATTTACATATGTATACAACTTAAAACTATATGTACAACTAAAACTAGTTTCTACGTCTACTGTACATTAAATTAATATACTCAAGTACAGAGGATTTTTTTCTTTAGTTGTAAGAAATGCTGAAATATGAAACTCAATTTATATACAACAAACGATAGCGGAGAAGATAGATGGATTTTTCAAGTAAATACTTTTCAGCGACTACCCTCTAAATACTGGACTCGCAAAAGCAACCAAAGATATGCAACAGATTTGTATGTAGTTTACATTGAAAAATCGCTTTGAATTTGTAAGCTTTTTCTTGCAAATGTTTTTACCTTCACTCCTTGAGATGGATTACCTCCTCGTGGTACGGCTACGTACTCAATCAAATCCTCATTTTTTGCATGACTGTAGTCATGATTTCCTTCTCGGTTTTCAATGTGCTCAAACTCATCGGAATCAGAGTCTGGAATATCTTCATTGTGAAACTCTTCATGTTCATGTCTCCGAGTAATTTCCGTAACTACGTTTCCATTCTCCTTAACCTTGCTTACCTATATAAATTTGCATAAAAATGAAAATTTTTGATCATTGCCACTTCAATTACGACCAATGCATGCAATTCTGTAATATATGATGTACATACACACATCGCTGAAATTTTTCGTCAATATTTAGCTTTATAAAAATAAAAAGCAGCTGCATGATCAAATTATGTATTAATTAACAATGAATTCTCGAAATCTTAAGTAAGAACAGCGCATAGCTTACAGCGACAGAGAATTCTGTCTGTTATGATTTGACCATTCCCATCAACTCAAAAAAGCCATTCATGGAGTTGTTTGTACTTGTTTGCAGCTTGCAGCATTAAATCAACAATAACTAACACTCAGAGAGTAATTCACAGAAATTGAATATATGTATAAGATCATGATTGTACATATATTTAAATTCTTTCGGCGTCTTGAAAATTGACATTTATGACGAAGTGAATATGCAAAAGTAGAGCACGACCAAAGGACACTGACAATGAGTGTATAAGTCTGATCGTGATGTGAGGTAGAGACATAATGAGACGTTTAATTAGATTATGCATTATCATAATAAGCCAACCTCCTTTGTATCTTCAATGTCCGTGGTACGATCATGCCTCCGCGACTGGTTAAGAACCCTTTTAGGCAAAGCGTCCAACTGTTGAGGAGATAGAGGAACAAGTTCTCGTCTGTTGTTCTCACTACCACTGTCTGATTTAGTTAGCAAAGCTCGACGAGTATCACTTCCTTCCCGGATGGCGCGGACGAGGGCCTGAAACATTTCAAAATCAATTATTTAATTAGCTATTAGTGTTAATTAAAACGGTTTAATGCTCAGCTACAGTTATGGCCTTTAAGACTTTAATGAGCTCAAGAGAAATGTTTGAATTATGGAAGTTCGAGTTACATTAATACAGAAAAATATTAGATGTTGAGGTATATAAGACCATTTTGCATAAATTCTTAAGAAAATACCGACACATAATTTTATTATAGAGTTTACTTAGCTTCATGGTTTTATTGAAGTACATATATTAGGTATCTACATATTTGTGGAAACCAAAAGGTACCGTCCTCATAGATAATACTTAATGTCATTGTAGATTTAAAATTGGATACATGTCAAAAATACATGACATTTGAGTGGATTACTATTATTCTAAGAGGTCACATATAAGAAGATAATAGAATTTTGGAGTATCATCAGGAGTTAGAACCTTGTCAGTAGTACCAATATGCAACAACATAGGAGTTTCTGTAAATGAACCTTGTGAATTCTATTTATGGTAATATACTGAGTATACAAATGCAACTACAGCTAGCTTCAAGAAAGGTGTGCCGAAATATGTGCACGTATTTCTTGCTTCCCTCCATACCTTCATTTGATCCGAGTAGATACTTGAATCTCCAGTGTTACATCATTAAATCAAGCCTAAAACTCGAAACTATATAGGTACAATATGAGACTACTTAATGCATTAGTCGGTTAGCGTAAAGAGGTTTAACGCTAGTGAAAGGTTTGGCCTTATTGCCCAAAATTGGCGACTTTGGGACAACCACATTGTTGCATTGACAATGCAACTACTCGACATGACAAGTTACGCATTTCTGCACTGTATGACAAAATGTATGCAAATTTGAAAGGGAATTTGAGTTTTAGTTCAAGTGCTACTATGTAGGCCAGCTTCAATAATTCCAGCTTTGAACGGGATGTTAAATACTCATCCACTAAAGAGACATTTCTAAATGAGTGGGGCTTCGTATAAAGAATGGAAATTCAATAATAATTTTTGATATCCCGAGATTCATTATCGAAAATACAATATGATACTTACACAATAGAAGTAAATATTGACAAGGCAGTCAAAACAAAACCATTGTCAATGCCTTCATTACAATTAAATTCATTAATTAAATAAACACTTACATAATGACTATGGTAATTTATGCTAATAAAATACTTACTGTAGTAATTATTGAACGCGAAAATCAAAACAAGACAATAACAGAGACATTGAGGAAATCTGGAAACTAACTAGTGACGAAATCGATCTGTAGCTGGTATTTATTACACGCATAATGACACATGTTACAAGCATTTAGCAAAGCAAACATCAGACATTTGCTTGTATTTTGTATTGAATATTCATGTTTAAGTTTTTATTTAAAGGAAAATCTGTTGCTGCTGCAATGTTACAAAGTTTACCGATGAATGTAGTATTTCTAAGCTTTATGTATACGTAATAACTTTGGTGCGTAAAACTTAATGAAATTCAAGGTTTTTTCATGCCCGTTTAGCGTAATTATCTACTATTCAGCATAGCAAATAGTTAAAGAATTTACATAGGATTTTAGAACGTGCATATTAGAATGAAACCCTCCTTAAAATCACAAAAAATATGCCTTGGAACAAAAAATTTCATTATTGCCGTCTGATATTAAAACAAGGAATACATACAGATACGGGGGATATTTAATAATGTCAAGAAAAAGTTTGCATATACAGCCCTCCTCCAATGTATACATATTTAAGCTTGACTACTAAAAAGACCGTCTGATTTCCAAATACCCATATATACTGCGAGAAGGCGGAGTGCTTTGTAATATTTATTTATACAAGAAGGAAGAGGAATGTGTAGTGAGGGACCTTGAGGAAAACGATAATTTTTCAAACGCCTCCATCAACATCTTCCCTATATATTACAATAATAAAAATAAACGCTGTACCTGATCTTGTAAACTGCTTCATCTTAGACATTCAAAGCGTTTTAATTTCAATTCACCTTTAAAGGTCAGGAAAAGCTCTTGCACTAAAGATATTCAGACGAGCTAATAGCCCAGCAAGTGTGTACATATATGCCTGCATGTAAACACTAATCATTCAATAAGTACTTGCTAAGTCTTGGTAATGTTGTCAAAAAACGCAAGGGCCAGGGTCGCTTGCACGACCGTTTCCTTTATAGGATGTGATTTCGTGTCAAATGGATTGCGTACGTGGTTTTTCTACATACAGTAATTATAATGTAGACCGGCAATTTTCCTCAGTCGCATGCTTTTAATCAAATGCACACATGCCTGTGGTGAAGGAGTGCAAGTAAGCATTGCCGGAAGGAACTTCCACTACGCTCAAAAAATCTGTATAAACAGTTCTGTCTTTAAAAGATTTGAGTACATTATGTCTCGGTTAAGGTGAATTACCGTTCTCACTGTCTGTTTTCCCATAGTTGAAACACCCCCAAATGGGATTGATACTTTGTATACTTTTTATAAGAAATCCAGGTCACGTGTACTAATGCATATGGGTTCTACCAATTCATTATCGGGTTTAATAATTCGTGGAATTTGTTTTCTAAAAATCAAATATTTTATACTACTACAATTGTAGTAGTATATAATATAATTTTTTTTTAAATATTATAATTTTTGACAATTTGGTTGTACTTGTCACCTACCAAGTGGCTTCTTTTTGGGCGTAAAGCTGGTAAACCAAGTAAAACTGTATGGATAACTCAAATGCAAAAATGATTTTAGTTGACTGGTTAGACTGAACAACAAACCATCCAAACTGCAACTAATGCCTTTTACAATCTTCCGTTCAATTAACATGCTCCAAGGACCACAGTATCCCTGCAAATATGTGCGAAGGATTTGTAAGCAGATGATTCAGCTCAGATAGTTTGGTACCGAACGATAGCATTATAAGCTGGAAATAATTTGAATCTAAACCGCAGTCTGACGTAATTTAAAGCATTGATATGCTGATTAGATCCGTAGGCTAGCCCAAATAGCTCAGCGCAAAGTGTAATTTTAAAATGTAATCACCTGTGAAAATTGCACTGTTAGTAATCCACTGAAAAGGTTACAAATGAATCCTTCTCCTCTGTATTCCTAATAGAAATCTATACCTGTTTGTGCATATTATATGATGAGGACCTTCGAGCAGGCGGCACGGCCTGTAAACCCATGCACAGGAACGTACAATACTATGTTTCAACAACTGGGCTAATGTTGTCAACTTCAATAACATGGCACAGCAGGAAACTAGAATGATATCCTATGGCTGTATAATATAAATTCGATCTCTATTGCATGTCAACATGTTATTCATTTTTACATTGCAAACTACAAAATATCAAGAAATCCACCTCTTGGAGTATATTTCATTACATATGAAAAATTCAATTTGTTCTAAGTTCCACGCTCACGATTATGTTATAATATGACCTTCAAGCACACTATGCGCACTACACTACATAGTGCAAACAACCCCCGATTTCTTGTACATTTGTCAGGAAAAATTACTTGCTATTTTTTGTGAAGTTGGTGTTGGTTTTGAAATGATCAGATGTTAAAATTTTGCCTAATACAAGCTCATAATAATAGTAAGCAATGTTCTTACAATTCTGTGGGGAAAAACTGTGTATGTAGATCTTGGAAAAGAAGACATGCATATATTACTTACTGTTGAGATAAGCATGAAGTCATTGAAATTTTTTGGGAATCATTATCAAGATACTCAACAATGTTATTAGACTGATCAGAAAATAATCAAAAATTCGACACGGAAGGGGATTAATTTAAGCAATGCATATTGAAGTGTAATATCCTGCAGGAGCACAAGAAAGACTTGAACCATTAAAAAATGACGCACAACAGGTGACCGCACTATTCTTTTGTTCAATAATGAGGCATTTCTCCTCGTGAATGAAAAAATTTAGACGAATATAATATTATGAATTTTACAACAAAAGCGATTGTATGTTAAATTTAGTGATATGAACGACCACACAAAGATTCGAGTGTAAAATTTTATAAAATTTAGGCCATTAATCACCCTTGTGATGCCGTCAAGAAACCTAAAGATCTATCCTGACGTCCAACATTTTCAGGTAACCACTTTACTGCTTCATTTGATAAACTGTCATCTCATTATTGTGCAGAAATTTAGAAGTTTGTGTTCCTATATTATCGGTAAGGTACCCAAACACATGAGTTTACACCGCCCGCCCCATTTCGACATCATATTATTTAGCATTTATGACAGTCGACAGCAAACTCATTTATGAAATCGTGAAGTGTGAGTGTGGAAAACATAAGAATATATGGGAATACAAATTAATTACCTGATTAGAAACATCCCCAAGATGCTGAACTTGTTCTGTCTCAAGAACGTCTTCTACTTCATCATGGGTAGTCACCTTCCGTTCATTTGTCTCCTTGACCACAGCTTCTTCCGGCAACTGTTCGATAGCAACCCAGCCCTCTCCAACTTCTTGATCCTCTCCATGAGTCAAATGCTGTTAAAATCAACGTTAAAAGATTAAAAAGAAGTTTTCTGTATTCAAGTGGCAATAATTAACTTTTTATGAATGCTGATGAGCTGTTAACACATTTAGTAATGACGGCACACCAACAACGTAATAATAATGGTAAATATTCATTCCGTTTAAATCTAACACATAGGTGCATATATATTGCTTTTAAATCGAAAAAAATTAAGATATAAAATCACGTACCTCAGTGTGCTCAGACTCTTTCTTATCAGTATCTTCTGTTGTGGTAGTGGTTACCAAAGGACCAGAATCATCTACTACTTTTCCATCTTCTAACACCACTTGCCTCTTGACTCGTGTTTCAATTTGCTTTGTTGTTGTGAGTTCAACTTTTCTCTTTGTTACCCATTCCTCTGCAAATGATAAGCAACAACAAATTTACATTTTAGTTAACAATGCTACATTAAACTTGATTGATGAGAAAACAATGAATGCAGTCATATTATAAGCTAGTAAGCATCATAGCAGTAGTTTTTTAATCTGCAAGATGTGCGGAAGCTTGAGGCATGTTGTAATAGTTTTAAGACATATCTATGTGTATATATGACAGACGATTTCACCAATATAATCGATTCCTGCTTTCTAAAAATAGTTTAATATACTCATTGCATCGCAAACAAAATATAAATGTCGTCTTAAATACTTGCACTTTCTTTACCATTTTCTTCTCTTTACTAATTGCCCAAGCACTGCAACAATATATCTATACTGCAAACTTTTGTACTACATTGGAACATAAAATACCCAAAGTAAGTACAAAGAATAACACACATGCTAACAGAAAAAAGGAACGTCAACTGAAAATCTTTATGCGTGAAGCTCCTGTGGCAACGCAAGGTACATATTAAGCATGGAGAAATTCATGCAAATGAGTGCAACATATTTTGAATGTTGTTTAAGTACATGTGCTGCACATTGTAGTTTGCATGATTAAATAACTGCTTCGTTGCAGTATAATATGCAATGTTAAAATTTAATTGTTATGCGAAGTGTTGTTGTGGTTGTTGTATATATAAAATTAAGCGGAGATTACAGATTCCGCATTGGGGTTGTGAAGAGAAGAATACCTACCCTGATGAGATGCATATCTTTTCCCAATTCTAAATGAACATAATTTGCAATGTTTGAGCCGGATAATATAATAATTATATAATTATTGCTCACTAGCTAAATTGCAGTTACACGAACTATGCCAATAGTTATGCATACTAATATGCATGGAATGTAATCACTTTTGAAACATTGTTGTAATATTTGAAAGTGAGAGTACAATTATTACAGTTAAGGCCGAATGTAAATTGTCTTTTTAGTAAAGCTTCAATACGTCTAATATTTTCATGCCTCATAGCATTGTGTAATATGTTTATTCCCAGTGTAAACCACTCTGCTGTCAAAAATTCCATAGGTGAAGATGAGTGAAATTGTGTTCGATAAGTACACAATAATGGATAGACACTTGGGTATTTTTTGGCAAACGTTTAGAGAATATATGCCACCTTGGCTTATTTATTGCTTGTTTGAGAAAAAACGATATCGTCTCTCGTTAGGTAAATATTCATTGCTTATTTATTTGTATGTTCTGGAGCTGGAATGACTATAATAAATGCGCTGGAGAGCGTGCTTATGATTTATGTATACTCAACTCGCCATAATTTACGAATTTTTCTTGTTTTTACAACTTGATTAGCAATAAAAGTTCATTTAAAATTGTATTTTCTTTTATTATAATATATAGATAGCGTGATTCAAACATTTGGTGACGTATAATGTGTCTCTGTCTAAAATGCTCAGTATTTCCTTAAGTTTTGCATACTAATAGATAGCTCATCGTGAGGTTAAAGCGTGAGAAACAATAATTAGAAATAATAATTTTATCTTCTTCATCTTTCCAGCCATATATTAACTCCTAAATGTCTGCTGACTACTGTTTTTGAATAAATCTATGCGTATCTTAAATATATCTTGATAGCTCCTACTGGTTGACTGCTAATAAATATCAAAACAAGATTGAATTGCGCTTATAACATACAACACCCCGACTATAGTGGCAACTTATTTTCTAATTCATCCGTACTGTAGAAGGAAACTCCCAACAGGCTTGGCGTATCCTTGCTTATGAAGTAAAAGGCTAAAATAAAATACAGGGATACGTGCTTGCTTGCAGTCCTGGCATATGTGACTATATGTCTGTACATGCCCGCCTCTTTAATCTAGTGTGTTTGACATTTTACCACAATATATATATCTATAGTTACACTTTCAAGGGTTGCTTGCGAAAGGTTCCCTAAATGATACTGCTATTGAAGATTGAGCAAATTACTGGAATTGATATGTTGATATGAATATTTTGCTTTAATAATTTGATATCTTCAGGACCTGCAAATATGCTCTATGAATCATCTTAAATACGTATGTAATCTTGTCACGCCAAGCTTGTTGAATTCAAGAAGAGCTCGTTATGACAAAATCAGGGCCGAATTTTCAATATAAATTGCATGCGTTACACCACATGACCTCTCTTCTATTTCAAAAGATTCATAATACACCCATAAACACTTCCACTAAGTTACAGTAGAAAAGGCCCTATTTGAACAAAAGTACATACATACTGGGTTAAAAGAAAAGGCAGTTATTCACTATGTAACAATGATAATAGGCGAAGTAATCTTGTATAGTAGTGTTTAAATTTTCTAAGCTTTTGCAACACTTCCAACTTATACTCTCGACATGCCAATTATTTTGACAGATGAATATACAGTTGTTGTTGTAATAAGATTTTCCAGAAGGCAGACCCTTACAATTGTGTGCATATACACGTCGTGTGAACAACGAAACAAATCTGTATCAACCCTTTGGAGAGCAAAGAGCAACTGGACTTTCTGATGAGAAGAATGATGATTAGAATCTGAGATGTTCACCTATCCCATCATCATTGTCTGTGTATGTACCTCATGATAAACTTTGAATGTAACTCTCCAAATTACACCACCATATAGACAAATACTCTGCATCTACAAACTATTTATTCTCACTCTATGACTTCATCCCAATATATCTGAGTAATTTTCGTTTCCTTCGAAAACAACAGGATGGAAACTCCCTTTCCTTTAAATAGTTATATATGTTCAACTCTCCGACACGCATATGGAAAAATAACTATTATTTTTGAGCTCTCTTATCCTCTACTTGAAGTAAGTGCACAGTAATTACTCAAAATCCTCAAGATTTACAGCTGCAAAAACTATCGTACTTAAACCAACCATATAATACATATAACCTCGACTGCTCTAAATAACCAAAGATGCACTTGTGGTAGCATGAAACCATATGTGCAGTATACGTGTAATAGCACCATATATGCTGATATATGTAAAACAGAGGGAAATTCTGGAGCTAGAAGATTGATCATCTTAAATGCATTTTTTATCATCTCTATCAAATAACTATCTGTACTTGTATGGCAAAAAATTGTGCATGCAAATTGTACATCTAAATCGTAAGCTTGTTACCGCGTGTGCTTGATTTTCTCCTTTTTAAAAGAGTACTCAGAAATTGACTATAGTTCTCATGTCTTTCAGTAACAATAGCTATTTGTATGCTTGTCATAAATCATGTTTTCAGACGAAACACATGGGTTAAATTATGGAAGAAGGTACTTAACGACAGAATCGTAAAAATTTTACGTTTTATTTTTCATTATATATGTACTGTATACTGGAGAGGTCATGGCTGCATTATTTACAATACAATGCATCTTTTGACTAATAAAGCGCACCGAATGTTTGTTTAGAGGTCGTTAAGTATTTACAGCTTGATTTTTATTTCTATACATACAACAAGTGGTGATTGTGGTGTAAGACAAAAACGCTTTATTAATCCTACTCCTATCAATGAATTGTAGTTATTTTTACCATTCATTTGCACTAGCACAATAGGGATGTAGGATTACACCCACCTATCAATGATTTAGCAGCACTAATTAGACCATAAATCCACATGAGCCTTTTAGCCTATGGACATTAAATTGAAAGCTGACAATATTATCAGCTTGGTTATGTGTGCTTCCAAAGGAATTTCAAGTGAGTGCTGAGAACAATACGCAAATCAGGACTAGGTTTCTCACTGTGAATGGTATTTTGTATCCGTCTTTATGTGAAAATCATGCGAATGCATTCTTATCATTCAGGAATTAGTCATGAGCCTATGCAATACCTTATTGACAATTATTAGCTCTTGACTATACAAAAATTATGTATATATTTATGCTAATATCAGTGCAATTACACAACACAGGCATCTATATAGTTAGTGGATATCGTTTCCTGTTTCATATGGAACATTTTTAATTGACACACTGAGGATTTTCCCATAGCTCATATACTTGAGCTTCCATGAAGAGGAATATTTTTTAACTACTGCAAATACTTGCTCGTATATTATGTAACTTTGAGTAAGGAAATGTCGAATAAATATGTCACAAATTTTATAATACTAATGGCCTATTGTAGTCCAATAGTGCATAAGGTTTTAGTGAAGTTTGAATAAATACTGTAATCAAAACGAGTAGGAAAAATATATGGAGTACATATATGAGGCTTGTCGGAGCTGTTAGAAGTTAAACCTTGAATGATTTCGTACCATATAATTTTAAATCCCTTTGATTATGTCTGTAGCCTGTGGTGTTTTAATGCTAAAAAATAAACTCTCATAACTTGAAGACATAAGGTAATAGGAAAGGTAGACATGTGCGACACCCACGTTCAGCAGTTCACGAATGACTAAACGTTTTCATAGTGAAGCATCATTAGCTTTCCATAAAACATAGGTTGGTATGATTACATAAAATGAGAGTTTAAACGGAAATACATGTATCATTTCTATAATGTCGTCAGCACGTTGCACTTATACGGTGAATTAGGGCAATGGATTATAACAATCAGCATGAGATATTTGTTTTCTATAGATTGGACTGAAACGTAGCCCTGAAATAAGAAATTGCATATACGTATACATATATTTAATTGGTTTAATGAGGAACTAAAAATTAGACTCATTTAAAAATTAATCTCTCAGGAAAATACAGGGCAAAGTTTAGAACACCTTTATGGATTTTCCTATCTAGCATCTATGTTTAAAATGGAAAGTAATGACTTGCACGTAATACGCTACATTTGCAGCAGCAGTTACAACGACGTACGGAAAAAGTAAGTGCCAGCAACATACCTATGTGTACTTAATACGGTAGGTATATCGCATGTTTACAAACAAGGCCTTAGTCATTCCTGCTACCAATGATTCACCAACGAGCAACTTTAATGACTATTGGGTCGTTTTTAAATCTGTGAATGGATCTTTAACTATAAGTCAATAATTGACTTAGGGCACATATCCTGCTATGTACTTTAGTAAGCTGCTCTAGTACAACCAATTTTATTGCACCACAATGTCTCAAACCTTCATGGTAATGTAGTTAAAGTAAATGTACATCTTTTTACCTGATAAGTACGATTCCAAGAATTTAGGCCATTTGTATGACAAAGTAACCCAAAGCTATATCTGTATTAGGGGAATTTATCAAGCGTAGCAATTCTTAATGCCCCATATAGTTTTGGGGTTAACCAAAAGGTTGAGTCAAAGCAATTCTGAGAATTGTTATATTTACCTTCTTTAGGAACATCAGAGTCCTGCTTTCCAATCAAATACATAATTTCAACAACTGCTAATAGTATTGTACATACATACGAATAACTGTATGCAGGTATATAAAGTGGTTACCCCTCCAATTGAGTGAACATGCACAGCTGCTGTAATAATTCTTTCATTCATGCAAATAATATGGTTTTTAAGCAGAGGCAAAGGTGTTTTAAGTAGTTTCTTTTATAATGTTCCCTGGTCATCGAATGCAGAAGTCTGAAAACTCCTAAAACTACACCTGATAAGGTAAATCTGGAAGAATGGTACTATTATTATAACAACGTTAAATCGGTGTGCTCAGTGTTCTGTCTGATTGATTCTTAAACTCTTCTGAGTCAATCTTAGTTTCAAGTAATTTTAAGTACAGATACCTATGTATACTCATAAATACAAGACATGTGTACCTAGTCGTGACGACCAGGCTTGTTGGGAATCCTGCATTTTCAAATCCAAATTGGTAATGTGAAGCAATTTGATAATAAAAGGTATATCAAGCAGGAAATTACCTGTGTTTCAGGCATACAGAGTATCCAATCCAAGCAGGTAATAATAATGGCTAAAGATACGGGCACGCCTAAGAAACTAAACTGGAATGAACTTTGCAATCCATGTACGCCAAGCCAATACACTTACGTACAAGTGTTGCCTCCATCTATATAATTATGTTTTATATTTATATGTATTTGAATAGCAATTTTTATTATAGGAATTATTAACCATAATAGGACCCAAGTGTATAGACGGTATGTACTACTCGTATACACTGATCAGTGCTGTTCTGACATGACGTTTAATTTAGGAATGGGAGATAGTGACCAGTAACGTTGCTGCATACTAAATTCGAATGATTTGATTGTATTAGCCTTTCCACTGACAATCTCTAAGTCTAGAATGCTTGGCTTCATTTCCATTCAAGTTGCAGCTACTTAGAGCTTATGACAGGTCCGTGCTTGTTTCAGTGCATTACGAGTTGAAGCCAACATGATACACGGCCGGAGTATATTATTTAAGATGCTATTGTGCAACTCTTATGAGTGCACAGTCAAATTACGTATTCTCTGTTTGCAGTGATTGATACGTACCTGTACCCTTCATTCTACCTAAATCAACTGATCTACTTGAGCTTATGAAGCACGATATAACACATCCGTTTTGTAAAATTTCACCCTGCACGATGTCTAGTAAACTGTCTTTCTTCTACCTGTTTAACAGAGAAGTACAATCTTTTGGTTGTACAGAACGTAAAGCGCGTCATAATATAATGAAGTTTTATTGAACCTGATAATAAAAAAATGACAAAGGCAGTTTGCTATTATAAAGAATTATTTTAAGATTGCCGAACCGTGTAGAACAACAATATCATATCGAGTTTGTGGGACGAGTAACATTAAATGAATAATATATTCATGCTTTCTTAAGCATATTTATAGCACTAATTACCTGATTTAACAAGAAGATTTAAGGTTAGTAATAACACGTTCTTCAATGTTAACAAATAATGAACCCTACCTTCTTCGTAAAAGTAATGCGTTAGACATGAACTAACTTAATGTTGTATGTCTAATAACTACAAATCCAAAAACTATTAGCTATGCTGAACCAGTACTACATAGTAAAACATTTGAATCCAAAGCATTTTGATCTCCTGACTGCCTTCACTACGCATTTAATTACAAGTAAAAAGTTACACCCTCTAAACTCCCAGGACTAATTGAAATCTAAAATACATGTAGAAAATGATGTGTTTACCCCATCGCAAACCTCCAGTATCGTATAATATCAGATTTGAATAGTATCTCCCCTCAAGTATCTATAGAAAACGCAATAACATGCCTTCTGTTTGTAAGCAATTGTTCATTTAGAGCCGGAAAGCGTCTCACGCTTAAAATTATTCGTTGAAGCAATTGATGTTTGCTCTCACAAGAGGTTTTATTGTGATTCCTAATGTAGATATTACCTCATGCATTGCATCGTTCGATACTACACAAAAAGCAACAGAGGTATGAATCTGCACAGAACCGGAAATTTTACTACACAACTAGTGTAACTAGAAATACCAAGAAACAAGTCGTGGTACAATTATTCGTTGTACGTACGTTTAGTACTTGGGAAAGCACGCTTTCGGGTACATACATACATATCAATAACCGGTGTTTAGTTGTTTGTTCGATTGACCAAAGAGACTCACCAAGATTAAACTAGAAGTAGATGTGAGGCACACGTCATGTTATCATACACAATGACTTGCTACTTGATACAGTTCTTACCTCCAAACAGGAGCATGTGCTTAGAATGAATGAACCCCCAACTTGTAGTTTATATCTCCACTGGACATCAAGAGGACATGGGTATGCGCTTAAACGGTACTAATATTATCATGCGATGTGATGAAACCAACTCTATTAAAACAATGCATTATTTATGACCGTCTCAGTGGGAGACCGGGATTTATGTTCTAGCGTCTCAGTTGCTTCTTGTGTACAACTGTACACTACTTAACCAGGATGCTTCAACAGTGACCAAGACTTATGTCCTCGTAATTAGAGTGCGATCTACTTCACTCATGTCCTGAGATCCAAAATTTAAGACTAATTTAGTTCACTGTACATACTGCAATAGTACATTTGTGATTACTGCTAGTATTCCTCATTGAAACATAGTTGTCTTATAAGCAGTGTGTAATTTCAACTTTTCACAAGACGCATTTTAAAATTTCATATACATAATTGAATTTTATAGGCACGTCATTAAAATTACTTGCCAACTTTCAGTTTAACAAACCTATCACCACATATTCCTATGCTTGTAGATCCTGGTATAAGCTCTTATCTGATCATTAGTTATATATGTACTTCACAAGGAAAAAGATTTTTGAATATAACCTTTTTATTGATTGTGCAATTAGAAATGCCTGGAACTTACAGGGAAAATAATCAATGATTAAAATTAGAAAGCGTATTTTGAGTTTTACTGCATTTGCAAATTTTAAATATTATATCAAATGTAAATCTTATGTAATAAATGCTTAGTTACTGCATGATTTAATCTCGTTTACATATATAGATATATTCATTCAGGCATATAAACGTACTCATTGAAATAAGCAATGAAAATTTCCAATACGTGACAAAATGTAAAGGTACATCCCAAATCAATACAATTTACTGCAAATGGATCAGTTCCGTGTTTAGAATCAAGAAAATGCAAGAATATGAAAAGAAGCATATGCATATGTTCATCTGTGTGAAATTATGCAGATCTACAACTTAACTGTAATCTGTGTGTTTCCAAGGAATAAAAAAAAGTACCTTGAGAAACTTATATATTTATATCAGTATAGTCCATTTTCTGTACCTTACTCTATATTCTCCAATCAAGTAAAATAAGTCATATTGGGGTAGTAGGCGCACTTTGTTGATTCAATGAGACTTTTTATGCAAGTGCAGGTGTATGGATTTATAAAGTTCTGTGTAGCGTGTAAGCAAAAAGTACAAAGCATGAAGCAAAGTTTTAAGGAAATGATAAAGCATTTACCTTGCTTTGTGGCAGCAAGAGTGTCTCCGTCCGCTGATACCTGTAACAGAGAAGGTAGACGTTCAGAACTACTTTCGGTCAAAGTTGGACTAATTGAGGTGGACGAGGTCACTGAATAGTTAAAGCGAGGTTGGTGCGGGTAGGAAATCGTGATCACAACCATTACTCTTCCTTTCTTCAGTCTTTTTAGTACACAGTTAAGTTAGTTAAAGGCCAGTACTTCCACTACACATGCAATTTCGTTTATACTACGGCAGGTTGATGAGAGGATAGGAAATGTCACCGTCTTTGTTGTTCCTGTCGGTGCTGATTTGTCACTTTGTTAATTAGATATCTTTATGCATGCAGATTTATTCTTGAATATATTTGTAAATACTGTGAGCTTATATAGTAAGTAATAATATAATGCTAAACTTCAGAGTACAATTGAATTTGAGACTTTGCACATAGCATAGAGTGTCTACCAGTAAGGACACTTGGAGCTGTCTTAGGGTCCTTGGAGATTATAAAATGAAGATATTAGCGGTTAGAAACACCGTCGCATTCTTTGCAACCAGTAAAATCCAATTAGCTTTTTCTCTCACATTTCAAACTGTAAGTATTATATATTACTCCCTAGTTCCAGTCTCTGGAGAAGATTTACTACTTCAGGTCACCTGTGTAGTATGTGTAAATTCGTAAACTAGATTGAAGGCAGATTAAAGTAAGTGTAAAGCACTTCAGTCTAAAAGTATGAGGGCCGTAGGAATCTGGACTAATCTTGAACTCGTGGCGTAATTTCAATGCTGCTGTTGATGATTTACGACTTCTTTACCTCGCAGGTTTGGGTCTCCAATGTTGGGTAAACCATGTGTGGATGTGCAGCAGTGAAGAGGTTCATGTAGGAAAGAGATGCAGAGATTTCAGAACGTTTGCTGAAGACGTGGACTAATGATCATCTCTAGATTAATAACTTTTCAATTGTAAATTCAGTCTTTGGTTGTTTCGGTTGTTGTTATGCAACGTCCTTCCTACTTCTTTGCATAAGCAGTCTTTCCCTCTTCAAAAATAATACTATCTGTGTCACTGTTCAAATTATTTTTGTTATTGTAAAATCATCTGGATTCACCCCAACTATATCCAAGACCTATTGATTGCCGCAGCACTCTTTAATTTCCCACTTCTATCGTAATGATAGTAGCCGGGGGATTGACGAGGGACCAAAGCAAATAAATATTTCACTAGATTTTATAGTTGAATTTGTTCGACAGTTTTTCAGTGTCATCTGGACGAAACGGAACTGAACAGATCCGGAAGATGAATAACCTAACCAACAACAAATCCTAGAACGGACAAATGAAGCTGATTTGGAATGAAATGAAATGAAGATGGTAATGACACTGATGTTGGCGATCGAATTTGGTAAAGTCATTTACTATAAGGGCAAGTAAGAGAGTTGCGGCGTGGGAGCTGTTTTCCTTTCTATGTAACGTTCACGAAGTTGCATAGATGCACAGAATTGTAGGGATGAACCTCTAATGTTTACGTTATTTGTTATCAAAACAGCATTCCTTTCGCAGATGAATTATTGTCTGTCTAGTGTCTCCCAAGTACTGACTTTGTTACGTCAACTTTTTATATCAATGGCAAAAGAACCGACCAGCACAAGAAATCAACGTGCTCTAAACGTTTTACTCTATACTTCGAAGAAAAACTGATCAGAACAGTGGGGAGGAATCGGAGATGGCAGCAGATAATCAACTATCTGCAAAATATGCTCATCATGTTTTTGAAAGGTAGGAATTTTCCTTAGTAAAACAAAAAAAATATTTTGACACCAACGAGAAAAAATGCTGCAAAATTGTCCCTGAGCACTTCCTTGCTGAATGACGGGTTTTCCCCGAATCCAAAGCCAATTAACGAGATATGTATGCTTGTTTGAAAGTAAAAATGTGTAAACAATGTCCTTGGTTGGCTTTGAATTCGCCGAAAAATTTAACGATAGTGATTGCGTATAAAGTGATAGCGCAAACTAGAATATTAAAATGGGTAGATAGGGCTCACACGTTTTGGTAGATGACATTATTAACACACGATTAATTTTTAAAGTGGTTACGAGAATATCAATACTTGCACAGTTTAACACTTCAAATAAATCCGTGGGTGGTTTACAAAACATTACATGTTTTTCACGCATGTAATCAGAAACAAATATTGATTTTGAGTTTACTTTGTTCTAGCTATTTATTACTCCAAAGCTAATTCACGTGTAAAATGAAGCAAACTGTGAGTCAGTATTAGCACTGAGATAATTTTTCATTGCCAAACTGAAATCAGACAAAACGATGATGATGTTGGAAATAACGGAACTGAACTAAGTTTTGGATTAACTCTTATCCTGTGGCATTCAGAGCACTTCCAAAAACGTGTTTGCACAGAAATGAATCTCGATGAGTCTCTGTCTATACACATCAAATTTGGCTGGAAGGAAGCGGAGGTTGACGAATCTCATGTACACGAGGTACAGGTTCACACATGGGGGGACCAGCACATTGAAAACACACACACATGCACACACATACACACGAAAAAAACAAGAACAGGTAGGACACCACAAAAGGTCAAGAAATCGGGTAGAATAGAGTCAAGTCATTGTTTGTTTGTATATTTTCCACACGGAAGGGTCGAGGCAGGCCGAGAACGTGTGTTGTTCTCCTATAGACAGGAAAGAACGGTGTGTGCGTGGGCGATTGAAAGCTCTGCGATATCAACTAGCACTCTTAAGACTCTGAAAATGTGGAGAGCTAGTCAAGTTTGGTTTGCCTACCTAATGCTTCAAGTTGCAAGTTATGTCAGCATATGCACAACGTGCAGGTAGATAGTCAATTGGGGATTCCACACCCCAGACTGCAGAACTACCCCTTTGGTTTTTATCGTACACTCTTCCATTTCTCATATGTGTATGCGGCGTTCGAATATATGGTTGGAGATGCAAAGGAGCATTAACTCTTTACTATTAGCAACAAACAAGAAGGGAAACTCTAACTATTCCATCATCTCATTACAATCTGAGACTATACTTGTTCTATACGTCATTAACTATTACACAGTTGTTCATCTCTGCATGTCTCGTTCTGACTTTTAGTTTTTAGACTTTATTGCCTCCCTACGTTTCATTATTGCAGTTTTTTGAACAGGTTGCTACCTACCGTTTCTATGTGTATACACCCATGGCATTTCCTATGCTTCAATTCGATCATCTTCTTCTGTTTCTCTTGGTGCAAAACACAAGACAATACAGAGAAGATTAGAGTACGAATCTGTAAAATAATAAAAAGAAGACTCCAGCACGCAAAAACCTATGGCCCTATACGCCCTCAGCCATAAAGAATGACGTAATCTAGTATTTTTGGCCCGAATATCAAAATGTATGTAAAATATGCTACATCATTATCTAGAATGACACATCTCTCAAGTTGATGCAATTACTCTTGTACCCGTAATAAGTACCAGCGCATTTTTTATGGTGCATGACAAAACGTAATGATGGGCATTTCTTCAAATTTATTGCTTCCGATGTACGGTGTCATCCCTGTGTGCATATGTATGTAATTCATATGAACACTTTCAATACAGTTTGCAATTTAAAGTTCTTATGAATGCTTGCGTGTGAACGAACGTACTCAACTGGAGGTAATTACTTTTGTGTACCTGTAACGTCGGAGAAGATGATTTGATTATGTTTGTGACAATATGCCAATAAAAGATGAGCATTCTTGGACCATGAATTTGCTAATCTCCTATTATACATACGTCCATTAGTATCCTAAACCCCGAGATTGGTTTTGTCTCGAATGACATTGAATATCTCTTTGTTCCGCCATTACTCAGACTATGTATTCAATTCATGTCCTAATGTTCAAATTAGGCTTAATTCGGTAAAAAGAAGCGGTTTGTAAGCATGAATTTCTATGTACACATTTCCATAAGCCTTGCCCACTAATTACTGCGATTGTGTAACACCGACTCCGGCACATACGCAAGCCTGTTGCCGACTTAAACTATTTAGCAATGTAGAGACTTTGGTGTACTGTGACAATAGCTAGATGCAGGTGCTAGTCTCCTTATCTTCCCAATCTGTGCTCTCACTCAAGAAAATTAATTTGCCTTTATTCTCCCATTATCACACTGGTATTTCTCAGCATTATTCATCTTATAAAACTCACAAGAATCATGGATGTTATCTTGATACGTGAATAGGGAGAATGCTCAGACCTTAAATACATCCTGGTAGCATCTAATGTTCCGCCGTGAATCGTTTTATTATATCGTATTTTCCCTTATACCAGAGTTATGCATGCACATGAGTGCCCATGTACGTAATTATATAGTTATTTATGAACTCCTCCGCCAGTACTTGGTTGCATCTCTCTATGTGTGTCCGTCCATTTGATAATTTTGTGTGCATGTTTCAAATTTTATGTGTCCAACCACTTGGATGATATTATATGTACTCCTTCATTTTTGCATAATTATGAAGTCTGGAATAAGATGTAATGAAGAAATGAGAAACAAAAGAATAAATGTTTCTTATTTTTTAAGTGGTTGACTACAGATGCATTTTAGCGGTGCTCTCCTGCGTATTATGTATGTAATGTTATTGCATCGAGTCTAAACATGTATTTACTGCAGAAAGTATATGCACTGGATGATGAATGTGCAGAAACAACGGTGAGGCAATGAGCCAATTAACAAGCCAGTCAATGATCACTGGAAACACAGATTGCTCAGGGTAATTTTCAAGTTTTACTGTACCCACTGACACTCGTGTCATGACCAGATGTATTAACACCTATTGTTTTCCAGATACTCTCTTACTGTATAGATGCAATTTTAATAGCATAACCAATCTATGTGTACAACTGCAGGTTGGACCTCTAGCTACTTATGTTTCTATGCTTGTCGGCTTGATTTATACAATTGACACAGAATTGAATTAAATATTAAATTTATATACCCTTCAAAAACATTTACTCCATGTTCTGTGTATACATGGAGTCCCACCAGTATGTCTAACAAACGTGAAGACCGAGTAAAATCGTGGATTCACTTTTTTGCCTACACACTTAATATTTTCTATTATGCATGTGAACAAAAAAAACTCAAATGACCTTACTGCTTTTGTCGAATACAAATATATGATAATAATAAAAAGTGATCAAATCTAGAATGAATAAAGACAATTTTACAATGCACTACTAAGAAGGTGTAGTATAGTATATGGTGAGAGTGAAAACGTGACAATAAGAAGAACATTTTAGCATGTTTAATAAATAAATTCAGATTTTCCTTGAAGAGTGACGTATGGAATGGGAGAGGTGACACTTTGTGTTTTTTGTTTGAGAAAAAATCCACGTATATATAGAGAATAGACAAATCCACCGACTACCTAGTATATCCAAGCGTAAAAAGTTTACATTGATTGATAATATGCAAGCTCGTTGTCTAATTTGTTTTCATTTTTATTGTACATTTTGATTTTATATTACATTCTGATTAAATCAAATTCCTTCAAAAACCTTATTTGCACTTTTCTTATACGTAGACGTGGACAGTATTATGCATTTCGGATTGCACAAAAAACTTGACTGACCAAAGATAGTTGCTTTTATATATCACCATCCACTTCTTTCTCTAAACTGATAAAGTATATGGCAGGCGTGGTTGGATCTTTCATTGTACCAAAAAAAAACTAACTACTATTGCATTCAATGTATTTGTTTCCTATAGCGTTCACGTCAAAACTAAAACACTTGGACACGGAATACTCCCATATGCTGGATATGTTTTGACTATCATTGTCTCTATCGATCACCATTATGATTATGCACACGAAAGAGTACTCGTTGAGGAAGCTAATGAGCCATTAGGGATAAGAACTTCGTGCAAGCCAATGATGCGGTCATAAGTGTACCATCATTCAAAATATTAATGTTGGGACCACAGTCACATTAATAATAACTTTTGTGATGCCACAGACTTTTAAGCGAAATGGCTATATCTTTTACAGGGGTATTTCAGCGCACGTTTCTACCGTCAAGTCATCACTATATAGTTGCTCTACTTTGTTGTCTTATGTGCAGGGCTGCACCAATGACAACTGCTCTTCACCA
Organism: Lipothrix lubbocki; assembly: GCA_034696945.1. Lineage (NCBI taxonomy): Eukaryota > Metazoa > Arthropoda > Collembola > Symphypleona > Sminthuridae > Lipothrix > Lipothrix lubbocki. The sequence continues at coordinate 102,737 of JAQGAK010000124.1, forward strand.
GATTTACAACTTTAAAGAATAACGTAATAATAATTGCTTTTATGTTTAAAAATGCAGTTGTCTGTGCCGCCCGCCCTCGTGTTTTCGAAGAAGGTTTTTAGTCTTAAATACAACTATAGCCCAACCTAAAAATAAGTTTTTTCTTATCTAACAATTACGTACAACTATGTTTACAAAACCGAGGTTGGCATAAAAATGATAACTGTTTAGGCATAACAATATCAGAAAAAACATGTGAAAAAATTAAATGCTCATTTCTGTTTGTGGAATGCACACCTTACAGCCATTAAGGGCATTTTTTGAAACTTTTAAATTGAAGTAGAGTTTATAGTTATTTAAAATTTATTTTGTAACTGTGTACAATATTTTCTGGAAAGGATATATATGTGCATAACAATCACTATGTAAAACCTGAGTCCCGAGGGGAAGTAAGCGCATTTTATGGGGTGTTCAATTCGAAAAAAACAAGCGAATTCAACTGTCTTGTTGTTACTTTAGTGCAAACTTCACACAAGAGATTGAAGAAATACTTCCGTATTAGTATATGAAATAACAACAATACATACGCTTCGCCTGAGAATGTAACACATCCTCTAACTTGTTTGAGTACAAAAACTATGCACGCACAATGCATTCAAAAATTTGTAAAAGTAATCTTGCTCGCGCAATATTATTGTTTACTGCAAACAACTGACACGCTATATACAGTCGGGTGTACGACAGTTTGACGACAGAAGCAGTCACAGCTGTAAAGCAGTGTGATATTCTCTGTGCAGCGAGCCTCCTGTAACAAACACCCAAGTTTCTTCCATGTATTTAAGAAAATATAAAACAAAGATGGGAGGAAGCTCGTTTAAGGCATTGTTGTGTCAGTTGATGACCATAACCCTTCGTCATCCTTCATGTCACAACGCAGCTACGAAACATTATTGTCTGCTATCGTTTCGTGATTCCGTAGCAATGGTTTGAAGATTGTGGAGTAAGACGAGGAATAATCACCAAATGAAGCTAAAAAGAAGATCGTTTTAGTAAGTTACATGAACCCACGTTTTTGTTATTCTCGCACCCTTCTTTCATACCTAAATACACGTCAATTTACAATTTAAAGAATAACTAACTACCTGAGCAATAACATGTGTAAAGCACTTAAGTGATAACGTACTTGCAGTTGTTCTTACTATAAGGTTTGCTATTGTTCTAGAAGACGCTCTTGTTATCCTTTCTACAATGTATAGCAACTACGTAAAATGTACAAGAGCAACTGTAGTAACTAGTTAAATTTAAATATGTGAGTTACAGAAACACTGAAACTATGCGGCGGCTTGAAAATGATACGAAGATGTATGTACATGTATACAAAGATGAGATAATATTGCTCTCAAACCTGAGCGTACAAAATTTAATAATGAAATACGATGACATCTCTTAGGAGTAAGTTGACTTGGTATGCCGTTATTGTCACCCGACGTAATGCGAGAGGAATTTCACATTGGTCAACTTTAAAAAATGAAACCTTTTGTAAAAAATGTTTCACTATGAAGATAAAAGTTGTCCGCTGCTTTCAATGGATCTACAAATCTGTTCATGTATAGATTGTGGGAATGCACTTATGTATACATATGTACATAAAAGTAATAGAGTATCTTAAAAAAAGGTTTATTCACTTGTTACTTCATTTTCATGTGCATCACCGAATCCATCTGAATTTCTATACAGACATTGTCACCATGGATATTTACACGAAAGATTTCGTCAGGTAAGCAAATATTTTGTCCATTGTCGTTCCTGTATTGCATGTACCAAGACTTATAAGGTACATTGCATGGACAATACTACATAACTTACAATCAGTTGCCATAAGTTCCAGTATGTATCTTCCGATTATGCAATGTGCTATTGAACCATTGCCTCTTTGACGGAGGATTTAAAACCACAACATTGTCTGGCGAGACTTAAAAATTGTAGTGACAACGTGACGACTGCCCGAGGGCATTTCATGAAGGCAATTATAAAGCCTCTGCTTAGTTATTCTTGCAAAAGACAATATGACCACTGACCACAAGCAATAATAATTGCTTTTTCTGGTATGGTTTTTGTATTTGCAGAAACTCTGTGACGGTTAAATAAAACCTTTGTTTCAAGTTCTTGAATTGCATTTGAGAGATTAGTGGCAATGAAATTGTTGCATATATCTGTATATACACTGATACCTACGAGTGTAATATTACTCATTCTCAGCTAGCTCCTCTCAAGTTCATGGTAAGGAACAGTCCTCAACTGGCGAGTAAATTATGATTTCCGTAATATTTTTCTGGAAAAAAGAAGCTTGACATCAATTTGTACATACTGTTGTACGTACTGTACGCTTTTAATAATATCAATGACATACACCAAGTGGGCTGACATTAACTAATGTTCTGTCTGTCAAGTTTAGGCAATCGTACATACTCCCCAAAACATACTGTTCAATATATTAAACGTGGTGCAAAGATAAATTATCTCAAAGAAAGCTCACATCATCCCCGTGGATGCTGCAGAAATGCATACATGTGCATGTATGCGTTTTTAACACATGTGCGAAGACAAAACTGGTGAAATGGGGACATCTGAGAGTAGGATTAGTGGTATATCTTAATAGCAATAGAATTTTGTTAAATTTGTATAAGTTAATGAAAGCAATTGACAAATTATGCTATTAGTAAAGGATTTTTTTTGCATTTGTCTACTACAGAAATAACGTGTCTGATGGGAAAGGATTAACATATGAAAAAAGCACGAGGAAGAATATTTTTGTGGGGCGTGTACAACGAAATTGTTCAGATTTTTTCCTTACCAGTTGTCCATCGGGGGAGGGAGCAACAGGTGGCCCGGACTCATATTTTTGGACAGATAACACTGTGGGCCGATCACCGTCCGCTACCATAATTGACAATCACAATAACAATCCCAGTACCTGTTGCAAAAATGGAATCCGCAAGGTCAGCTTGATCAGAAGAAAGATGTGCTTGCTTATGGAGCAAAAAATACAACAAATAAAGTGACATATTACATGTTGAACATACATAGGCGGTATTTAAAAACATTAAAAGACGACCCATGGCTTACTAAACTATATATTATAACATACCATAATAGAATTCCACTTCGCTACTCGTTCCTTTTACTAAATTTTTGGTAACTTAATATTATGTTTGTATTTATTATTCACTATATTACACCTAGCGCATCTTTAAAATTCTTTAGGGCCCAAAATTAACCTTGCCCTTCTACTTCTACATACATACATTAAACAATAATACATTGCAATACTTCACATATTATTGACAATATCAGTTTGCATTTTAATGTTCGTACGACTTATCTGGAATGCTACTGTATAATTACATAAATGCGTTCAGGACACATTACAAATACCATAAATCAACTTTTTATGTCTGTGGCGGCAATAAGTTCAGCAATTCTATGTACACGCTAAGCGCTTACACTTGAGGAACCCATCAAATTCCAAGTTGTATTAGAAATTCATGCACTTATTGATGAGTAGAGTCTCGTACATCCTAAATTTACATGACCATGATAATAAGCTACTACTATACGCCTACTACTTCTGCCACTCACGCTTTTTCATGGGTTCTCAAAAACATATTAAATCAAGTAGAGCGTTAAATTTGCACAAAATATCAGCCAACTTTTCCAGTGCATAAGACCTTCTTTCTATTCACGTTGTAAATGGATGCAACTTTAGTCATATTATAGGTGCATACTTATTTCACTCGGTACATATTTGTTTATGGTCTATATAGTGTGAATGTGTGTATCCTCAGTTATGATGTTATGATCACATGTTTTCGTTTTAAAGAAAGGGAAATCAAGTTCAAGCTTATTGTTTTACGAGAATATGTATATATATACAATATGCTTAGGTTAAGCAAAGAGTAGACCTTGAGAGAAGAGTAAATAATACTTTCAGTTAATGCTGTATAAATTGTTTGATGCCTTATGTCATGCAAATTGTCTGATATGGCATGCATTCATTGAAAAATAATGCTACATAGACATAGTTCATGGAACTTCACTGTTTAAAAATTTAACAAAACACAAACATCGAAAGTTGATTTCAATATATTGTATTACTGTAGAAAATACATATGAAGATAGATACATATAATCCACTAAATTAAAACCTAAGGAATATACTATTTGGTGAGTGTCAAACATGTGTTTATACATTAACGATTATTACACTCTTTGTTGGTGTTTTGTAATATGTCCTGTCATCATTCTATCTGATCCTCAGAAACAATCAAAAGTGAAGTGTACAAGCTATGGGAATGTATCCCCATGTTACGTTATACATACTCTTTTGGTAAGAATACAGGCCAAGGCCGGGTTGAATACCATAAGGTTGATCCGAGTATCGCTGTTACAAGGAATATCTCTAATGCAATGGTATAGGTCTACACTCCTAGCAATAGCAACAATCAAAGCGCCTACTATCATTGCATAACAATTATTAATAATTTGTTATGTGGACGCCAGGAAAGAAGATGCAGAATTTTAACACTTTACCTCCTGAACCCGCAAGCAGACCTTGGATTGTGTATTGTATGCGGATATTACATTTGATTACCTTGCTGCATCATCCAACTTGATCACTTTTTTACTTGCTATTGCTGATTAGTGTATGTTCTTACATATAGAGACATGAGTGTGTAAAAAACGTGAATATAAATGGAATCAATTAGCGATGACAAATGGTTATTATGACATTCAACAGCAAGCCTAATTCGTAGTTTCTAGTCATAATGCTTAGTTCTCATAGTCATGTATGCTTAATTCTCATTGTCATGACAACGGGTTGTATTCTATAATCTCTGTCGATGTGTCTTGTCAATGTGCAATCAGCATTCCTTAACCATGTAATCCATGATAGGAGGATCTTGGGAGAGAGATCTACAGATAATTGACCCAGTCATGACTACAATAAATAATTTATCCATAGGAGAAGTACGCATTAAGGTTGCAAGAAATTAACCTTTTGATAGTTTCTTTCTAATAATACAGACTCTACGGCGTCAATGACACGTTTCAAATATTTCTTACACATTTTATAAACACTATATTTTTTAGACTGTGTCTACACGTAGATCGTGTATGTGTTATGATGTATCTCTCTTTCTCCTTGCCTTACCCCCTTTCTATACTGTGTAGATATACATTATCCATACATTGAATTTTTGCACTTTGAAGGTTCAGTGAAATGATGTTCTTGGAGAATTGATAGATGAGCCATCCCTGGTTTCCTAATGAATTTATTGAACTCTGATATAACTGCACCTTTCTTTATATGCATAATACTTGGTTAGTCATTTCGACTTTATAAGGCAATGTGAGTTTACACCAATAAGCAATTTATAAAGATTGCAGCTGAAGAAAAAAGCAAAAGTTATACATCACGTCACGAAGTCTTACTTAACCCTGCAGTTTTACGGACGGCATAACGCTGGTTTTGGTCCTGACTTACAATATTGTCAGCTGATATGGGCTACACACATTCACGTTTTTTGTCATTGATATACAAAATCAAGTTTAGCTTGCCAATGAAGTTTTTCTACTGGTTTTGGTTTCCTACTATCTAATCACAGGTGTATATACCCAAATATTGACATGTGCATCGTCGGAGGGAAAGACAGATGAAGTTGACATACTCTATGTGCAGTTTTATTCTAAAAATTAAGTGTAACGCTGGTGTATGTACACCTGATAAAACAGGAATAATGAGACAATCAGAATCCTGTTTTAAAATATTTATAAAATTGGATAGGTTAGTAGTAAGTATTCTCTGCTGTCACAACTAGTGTTTCAATTTCTTGATCTGCATTAAAATACTTTAGATCTGCTATGTCAGCCTTTTAGTTTAACTTGCAATCAAATATGTGGTACTGAATCTTGTTTATGTGTTGTATTTGTAGTCACATGTATATCACGTTTGCGAGTTTAAAAAAGTTGAATGAGGATAATTATAAGAATTAAAAAAGGATCCATTAAAAATTCACTGAGAAATTAAAAACGGTCATAATATTTGTACGAGAATACTATAACTAAAAAAAATAATTACACGCACAACAATAATAATAAGTTTTAACAACCAAATTTACAACTTTGCGCTAAACAAACAAAAGATAAAGCGGTAAATAAAATTTATGTTGAATTTCGACGTATGTATCCGTAAAAATGAAAGTATAAAAAATAACACTGGCTCTTACCACTACTATATTTGCTTATCTTTTAGCAATAATTAGAACTAGGTTTCAAGCATCTTCACAAAAGCCCACTATTTCATTTAGTAGATAATAATAATAGCATGAGCATTGGAAGTTAACGCAGATCGGACTGCGGCAATATGATGAGTATCTGGAAAGCATTATTCAATTATAGGGTAATATCTCACAGCAGTAACCACACCAGCGGTCTTAATCTCATGTTACGATCTACACCAGGGATAAAGAATACCTTATCTAAAGTGGGCTTAAACACTTATGTAAATGACAACACATAGTTTGTACACTGTATGACGCGTAGGTCTATTTTTATAATGAATTCTATGTTAAGGCATGACTTAAGATACTAAATTACCACACTTGCTCCATACTTTTGTCCAAAGACGAATGAAATTGCTCAGCTTGTAAACAACATGAGTATGTATATTCCAGCTTACTGTACGGCTCTACACAACGGCCACACAAGAATTCTAAGATCTTCAGGCAAGTTTCTACTTACGACCATTTGCCTTTTGGTGCTTGAATTCTAATGTTTGTAACAATAATAACGGCGGTATAATTTACAAAGAATAAAAATGTATACAAGTATATTTACATTTATTTATACATTTTTTTGCTTTTGAAAGTTTTCAAAAGCAAAAAAATGTATAAAAATTCAGGCTAGACTTTTCAGCAACGAAATCTTAGTCACATGACGTGACAATTTGATTAAACGCCTACAACGACAGCCATTAATAGCATGGCAGGCACTCAAACAAAATGAAGACTAAATTGCATGAGAAGGAAGATTGATTAAAAGAAAGAATTGATACGATAGTGAAGAGTCTACAATATCAGTACTGAATACAAACCTTATGAAGAGTGATTCCTTTACCAGTAGGTATAACTCTCTGCTTCGGAATGGTTTCCTGGAGAGAAAATGATGACATGCAAGCAATCGGGGAAAATGCTTTTGCAAGTAAACAAGCTTCAAACTGGTGCAAAGGCCTTTTTTCGATTTTCAACAAGTACTGATTCTTTTACAAATCTCTACTTTTCACGAGGTAATTCAATGCACTGACAATGCGAGCTATTCAAGGTATTTCCCTTCGGAGTGAATGTATTTCCCTTTTTATTTTTAACACCAACGCTTCCACAAAATGTATCACTTTTAATAATTATTCATGTATTAAAACACTTCTCAGTTCCAAGATCCGGGATCGGGAATGGGCAACAATAGATTGGTTCACTTTGATTTGCCCTGATTTTATAGATGAAAGTGATATTGCATGTAGAATATTGGACATTCGTACTTGATTTCAATTAGTTTAACGTGGAAAACACTGCAATGACTGTACTTGACTTTGATATTTATTGTAGGATTTATTTCAGTAAATTCTATAATATTGTAAATATACTCAGGAACGTTAACTTAAAATGAATTTGTGGAATTTCGGTTCCTGGGAATTAACAATTGCACCAAGAAAATTGTTTCGCTCAACTATGTCCGCTGATGTGTGAGACGCTAACTGAATGATGTTTGAACAGATAATAAACCATGATGACTGTCTTAAGAGTCAAATCTTTGCAAAATTGCACTAGTGGACGAGGTATGAGATGGTGTATAGGCTGCTGAAAGCATTGTGTGTGGGTACAAAATATAATGGTACATATGTGTAACCTTTATTGAAACCTACGTTAGTTTACCTTGCAAATCCATAAATGGACAAAGTGAAACGTAAGTCAGCCGGTGCAAAAATATTTTGTAACTACATTTGCATCCTTCTAGCTCTATACTACATGTGTCTACATATGTGCACAAGAGAAGAGTCGTATAGAGTCCATGCTACGGTTTTTCTTCCTTGTATACCAAACTTACAGCTTGAATGAAGCTTAAATGCTCTCATGTGCTTACGTCGCACAGGTCTGCAATGACTTAATGTCGAGGATATAACACGCTTATATTTTCAACACAAAAAAATAATAACCTTTCCGAAGAACATTTATGAACATAATGAGTTTGTATATCACTATACATATGGATATTGTAAAATTTTTACATTGATTATCAACGATTATATAACGAATTGTCAAATAGTCTCTGCTCTAACTGACTGAATGATCTGCCCACATGTTTACCACTGCCTTGATTCTTGACAACAAGAAAAAGTAAATAATCAGAAACATGCTCATGCATACCAAAGCTTCTTGTTAATAAATATAGAAGATAGAATCTATAGAATAATAAGGAAAATGTATACAGACGCAATATAAAAATAGCCGCATAAGTCATGGAAGTTTGTCTAACAAGACTTTCGTATTTTTGTTGCTATAATAAATTAGAGCGTTAATCTCAGAGCTAAACTCTTTTACATTTCATTGATAAATTGCTTCTGTAGTATGGACCTATATATTCATATGTATACAAATGTAATTTTAATTGATATAAGATAATAAACTTTATATTAATGTGTGTTGTTATTGAGAGACTAATGTCATCAGTTGAAATGGGATTTGTTTTCAACATTTAAAAATGTTATTGGCAAGAACTTCCTTGAAATGTCGTAGCATTTATGGATTGTGAGTGCCGCGTGTTCATGTTTGTACACATTAATTCTCCAAAAATGTTATTATTACGTAGATAATATTCACCTGTGACAGCCAATTTCAATGATATATCAATAAGGAAGAAGCTGTTTCAGTTCTGGATGGACACATGGGATATGGGGAAGTACATATATGCAGACAGTACTGAGTGAGTGCTTAGCTAAATTTATCCTTAAAAATTAGTATTATTTCCACTTTTGCTCACTTTGAGTTTAGTTTTGGCTTTATGAACGGAGTTTGTGGAAGGACAAATGGAAACGTTGTAGGACAAGCGTCAAGTGTAAACACCTCGGAAAAGGAGAATCCGGCCATCCGCATAAATTATTCCTTCCAGGCAAGACTACTTCCTTTTTATAAGGTCAGCCTCTGGCGACCACAATTTATCCTCCTAATATCCGTTTCGTTATGGAATGGTAAGATGAAGCTAATAAGAGGCTTACTTAGGCTACCATTATAGTGTCTTTTTGTACACATTTCGCAACGCTTGTATTTACATTCACATAACATGCTTACATAGTTGCATATTAACCATTACGTGATTACATGCCTACACACATGCATAATGATCAAAAGTTATTTTCTGGAATTCCATGTAGAGAACATTCAGTAAAATACTACGTCGAATTAGGAAACAAATTTTAAGCATGATGGTATTTCGTGTTTATTAGCTTAATATTTGTCAGATAAACACTTTATGTAAACTATTCAACTTAATTCCGCTCTTAGTAGCTTATTCAAATTTTGTCAGCCCTTTTGCTGTTTTGTATCTGCCCTGTTGCAAGATATAGAGAGTTATTATTCCTGACCAAGCTGAGACTACCGAAGCTGATTTATTGTCATGATTTAAAAATGATCTTCGCTGAAGTTGCAAGAGGTGGGGCGCACAGCTGTGCAGTTGTTTGTTCATACGGCACCGCGACCCGGTCAACTTGATTTTCATTGTCGGAGACGTACATGCTGCTTCCACATAGACAAGAATCAAGTCGAGTAATCAGAATTATTGGTTGTAAGAATTAATAAATGGGAGTGCTCATTCCTCTTATTTCATTAATGCATGTATATGCTGCCATATGACGACTCGACAAGGCCCGCACTTCCTGCAGATGTTCCGTTCTTCACACTGCCGTAATAGATACAAGACGTCGTGCAAGCCTTTTTCTCACGCATGACTTATTTCATATTAACATGAATGGAATCCCAAATGCAAACTCTGTTCTAGCAAAGAATATAATATGCTTTGATTTTGATGCCCACATGTTGCATATTATTCTTTGTGGTCACAAATATAGTGTCGCCGTCGTCACATCCACATCACGCTCATTAGATTTGGTATCGATTACGAATAAATCATTGCACTCAACCTGAAGGATTTTTCAGGGAATGAAAGCAGTGTGGTTTTAACGGAGGAAAATAAATAGTTGCAGTTTGCAGACAACAGGATTCTTTGGTTCATAAACGTGTATCCACATTTTACTAGGGGGGAAGAAGATTTGGACACGTTCGGAATGAGAATATATACCGCGTATATTTATGACTTTGTCTTTATTTCTACAGTATACTTTTAATACTATTATAGTTTATGTATAGTACGCGTGAGGCGTGAGCTGTGTGATAAGGGTTGACGTCGTTCTCAAATTTTATAATTACTTAAGTGTTATGTAGCTTGAATATTATCGTATTGATCATAAATGTAAGTTTACACCAACAGCAGCACTAATAATGAAAATAACCTCAGTGCACTAGTTGATGAGGTCAATTTTATCTTTATGATGTAGTCATAACGGCGCAAGATATATGATCCCTAATATCAATAAACCAATTAATTCCATTTATTTCTGTCAATATACTAATACGCGCACATTTTGCCTATACATGCTTGAAATGCATACATCACCTAAATTTTAAACATCTTTACAAGATGTACTAATGTGAACTCATACATCCCTTGTAGATTCACCCACCGAAATGAATATTCAAAACACAATTTCTGCATAAGAGCACACCTCAAAAGTTTAAAGCTTTACTGGCGGCGCTGCCAAACATGAAATTTCGTTAAGGTTTTCCATCCGTAAATTTTTCATGGAATCTATGTTAACCTGCAACCAACTTTGCAAATTCCAACGCTTAGCGACAATTTACAGTTTTTCCATTTATTACATACGATTACAAAATTAATGTAATAACAATTAACAATCCTAGTCTAAAAGTAAACATTCTTACTATTGAACTCACAGATAATTTGCTCTGTGTGAGCTACCATTTCAGAGTATTATATTACAACAATTAATAAAGTGTACTTTACAACAATGGGACTATAGCATTCGAATTGTTGCCAGAAACTAGAAAATTGCCAGTTTCTAATACGCTAATACACTTTATATACATGCTGATGAGCACCGACGGATTGTTACGGGCAATTAGTACGATAACATTTCCATGTCTAAAGCTTCCGCTAGTATGTATAATAGAGCATTTTATGGAAATCTATAACATTAGTTTGTATAATAAAGAACATTTTATCCCAACGTAATTTTCATTTTCTATTGCGTTTTCATGCATGATTATCCGGGGTGCCGTGTGTGTGTACTTTAAACGGATGGTCATGCGTTGTTTGTTGGTTGCCAGTTAGACATACGAGCTCACAGAAGAACGACTACAGCATTCGCATGGAAAACACAGTCTTTGTACACCGGGACTCTGTTTAGCTAACAGTTGAGCTCTCCATAATCTATATGGACCCGACAAGTTACATCATTTAGACAATATAACACCAGAGCATTTATCAGAAAAAAAACTACAGAAACGACGTTTCGGTGTTTGCATTTACATTCTGTAACTACAAAGACTATTAAACCGTACTAAAACTAGGAAGTTTTCCTTTCGGTCTTACTGGTAATATTAAAGTTTAATGGAATGACTTGTGGGTTAAATAAAACTCAAGCCTGTTCATCTATAACACAGTATCTGTATACCACACATCTTGTATAGTTATTCAGCTTCATCCTGTTTTTCTTTCCTTCTTTAAGTTGTCCAAACAGTCCATGTGGCTTTTTGTGTCAACTTGTTGTCAGTCATTTGAAATAGAAAAACATTGAACACCGTGGAGTTATCGTCGACTAAACGTTGAATTATCACCGTCGTGTAAACCCTTCGTATTTTGTATAGGACTATAATCTTTCGACAAATTAACCGACGACAAGAACACTTGTACATTGTCACATTAAGGAGAGGCATTAAGCAAAGCCATATAAATGCGGAGTGGACAACTGTAGTCTCTTAATATGTTAGTAGTTCCGAAAGCCAAACAGACTGGAAAATCAAGAGGGCTAGAGTATAAACGGACTAAAAACTGTGACTGTCTGATCTGTTAATTTCTTCAATAAATAAACATCATTAAAATTCAAATGCCAACTATAGTCCAAGCAGTTAACGTGTAACGCCAACGAGAAGATAAAAAGGTAACGTATGTACATACATTGATTCCCTAATAAATATTTTTTGTGATGAAGTTCAAGTGCTTCTCAGTTTGTCCTTCTCAAGATCACCCAGTCCAATTTGAGAGTAGACTACTATTTACTATGCTATACTCTTTTTTGTAAAGTTATCATTATTGCAGCAACTACCTTTATAATTACTTAAGGAAAAAACTAACATTTTTTGTGGAAAGGACTTGGCTAAAAAATCCAAGAAGTATGTGCATAAACTAAAAGTATAATTTAAGTGAATGCCTAGCACGGAAGGGAGGAAATAACTTGACACCTTTTCTGCATGATTAAAATGGATCTCGTGTGTAGGCGGTAATACTGTCTGGCTAGCCTTATTACCTTTATGGCGAAAGTCATTATAATATTCCTTAGTGTATAAAAGCATACAAAGTTTTCAACAATATTCTAACGCATATTTTTGGGAGGATCTCCAAGCCCCAAAGAACTTTGAATTCATTTCTTTTAATTTTTGCAAGATACTTTATTTTAATATACAGGCCTGCAAAGCATGCAGGATATATCATTCTTCACTTTTCATGGGTGTACGCGTGGTCACCAAAACAACTTTTTAAATATATAAGTACTGTATGCACACGACTTTAGTATATTTAAATTGATTGACATTGCTTCTCTCTATACCTCTCTCTCTCTCTCTTTATATGATATTACTATGATGGAGCATCTTTAAAAACCTTACTTATAAAATTCAAATTTTCATGTGCTTTTACAGCAGGACGTGGGAAGAGTAAATATACCTCTTGTATCTATTTATTAACCATGTTATTATTACTTATGTGAAAACTGCTCTGAATTCCTTGTTTATACATATGCTCCTATTAACCATAGTCTACAGTCAACCAAATAAGCTGTGACGTTCATAATTACACTATGTACTTCCTTGTAGTGTGTTTAACTTTTATTTAGAAATGGAGCTTCTTTTTTTGAAGCAACGATAATTATTACCTTTTTATTTATTATATCTGCACTTATTGCTCCTTCTCCGAATCAGTAATGTTCAAACAATTTAAGCTCATAGAATTTCAAGCTTTTAAGTAAACTGTAACTCTAGGGTGGATGGGTGGGTATTGAGGTAGAGGGGGTAAGATTATGTTCAATTTCCTATGTACTCCCACGTTAACAATCCCGTAAACACAATTTTTGACGTTACGTGACAATTCTATAATCTGTAGATGTACAAACAATTTCAATTTGTTACTGTGTGGTGTACTTCAGTAGCAAATGTTTGTACGCCACTGATATTGTCACGATATGAAACATTTATCGTTTGGAACTTAAAACTTACAACATATACACAGCTTTTAAAACAATAATTTTCAAGTGGTGATTATTGCTACTGTACCATTTGTAGCATTATACAGTTACTAATTCAGAACTGTGGAAAGCTTGTAGATGATGCACAAGTAGCTGGAAGGTGATTTTCTTCTGTAATGTAATCGTTACATTAATTATGCAAATCAGAGAGACTTTGAACCCGAAAACGATGTGTATTCCAGGAATGATTACACCCCATATAAACACAAAAAATAATCTTTGTAGTCATTGTAAAATTGGAAAACTATATCACTAAATCAGGGTCCAACAGTAATGAAATACACACGGAGGTGAATTCGGATCAAAGTCAGAGATGTAGTAGGTTTGAACTTGACTGCACATAACATATATTTCAATCATGTACATATGTATATAGTTCATTTAGAACACAATTAAAGTTACAGCTTTTTCCTCATACGCTAGTAAATGTTGCTTTAGAAACCTCAAGGAATGCCTAAGCATCAAGCATATGGGTTATTTAGTATTTACATTTAATTAGATAAATTTGTGCAGTGGAGCAATATCATCTGTATATGTATTCTTGGAGTTTGGGACTAATGAGAAAGCCAGTTGTAACATTGAGTATTATATTGTCTTTTCTATATACAGTTTGGTGTTTGCAAGTGCCATGGTTTTGTGTCTGCAAGCATGAAAGTCACTCCCTTCACTGAAATACTAATGAATGAATTTTTAGCAGCTCATCATATACTGTGCTGGTGTTTCTCACGTCATTTCATGTCGAGTCCACGCACAAACCACCCTCAATGCGGTACTATGATCTCAGGTATGACACCTAATTTCATTATAGATGTATAGCTATTCTCTCAAATGTGTTAGCTTGAACTCCCCTGATTACTGAAGAATTGTCTGAATTTACGGGAAATTGTGTTGAAAGAATGATTTTAATTCCTTAGTAGTTTAGCATTTCGTTCTATTGGTACGTCTCACTGGCGGAATGTCGATGAATTTCCTTATTCTGTCCAGTCTTTCTCAGCATTATTGAATCATCCGGTCGAGAAAGAACATTTCTTTTAAATGTAAATACAGGAAAGGTGAATAATGCGGATACTTAGGAAAAATGAATACAATATAAAAGTGCTACTGAGCTACGTTATTTCTTTTTTGCAAACAGAAGTTTAGTGAGTAATTCTTGGTAATTTGAACTTTGTAGACTGTCGCTGTCCACATTTGTTTAAACATTATTACGTTATATGGGAGAACAGGTCAAATGAATTCGTATGTAAAGACAGATAGTAGAGTTATTAGCTATGCACACTGGTAGTTGGCGTGTTTACAGAAGAATTTATTGGGCGTGGTATGAGCACAAGTCTAGTTAAAATGCTCCAATTTATGTGTTAAATAAATAAGCATGAAAAACTGACTGTGAGTGACTATACTCTGAACGAATCTCTTTTCATGGATTATTGTTGTAGTTGGGACTCAACGACGGATCCGTGACCAATACTCTTAAAAAAGGATCGGATCAGGATAACCGCTGCTGGCAGATACATCCACAATTGTCAAGGTTCACTCATTGTAACGCTGTTCTAGATTGTATATAAATATTACTGTCATTTGGAGACTAATCCTTGTATATGTCTATTACAGTTACCTTCGAAAAATCAATCGTTCTTATTTCTTTCTGTCTTTCTTCTCTACCGATTCAGCTGTAAAACCTTAATTTTACTACCATGAGTACAACAGATGTTGCGACCGTCTCTACGGTCACTTCGCTTGGCACCTCACCTACCTCAATTACTGGTCTTGGCCTAACCGATGACTCAATTCCGTTGTCAAGCGTTCCTCCGCCACCTTCGTCACAGGTAAAACTTCCGCATTCATCCTCTAAACAACATTATAAACGTTGACATTTTCAGCTTATATTTAGTTTGATTACAAGTAGAGCATTATCTCATATTTGTTAGCACTGAAGATATACAGTGTGAAATCATTGAGAGCAATGAACACTTGAAATTTATTTGTGTGCAACAATATTGATAAACTGTTAAGCCCAAGCAAACAGCATTCGATCAGTTCAATGTTGTACCAGTGATTAATACAGTGAGCTAATAATACATTGGACGAAATGTTATAGGAAAGGTAGGAAAATATTCTAATTTACAGTCAAAATGCTACTGCCCCTTTATGTAAATTTTTAATTAATGATAGGCGAAACAATCATGCCGTAAATCGAAGGCGGAAGCCTTGCTCGGATAATGGTTTGGCCATGTGGCAAAAGATTTGTTACTGAGAAAAGTGTGGAGTATGTTTTTAAGTAAAATACTTCGGTCCTTCACACATGCTTTATATAGCTATGTAGTATAGTAGTTTTGGACAGAACAGGAAATGCGCAGTGAGGTGCCTGTATTGTAGAATAGAGCAAATATTGAGGGAAATTACGTTTTCTGGAACTCACGAGGAATCATACTCCAGAGGATGAACTAATAATAGTGACAGAATTTAATTGGATGGAATCGGTGGCCCAGCAGTGGACTGGCATTAAAAAATTACTAACACTCACAATGTTATATGTGTTATTATTAACACAAAACCACTTCCTTCTTGGACGTAAATGCCTGTAGTTGGAGTATGCTTGACTCCCCATAAACAACATTAATCATTATTATCCATGTTAACATTCCGCGCACCACCAACACTTTACCACCAGACTTTTGGACACAACGATTGAGGTTCATAAAAAATATTAAATTTTCTGAAATGTATGCTTTAACTCGTATTTCTACTATCCCCTATATGCTCGACAACGAAGGTACATGCACCATACAAATATTTGTTTTATCGAGTGTTTCAGAGATCTATATTCAAGCTCCTATACGGCCCAACCATATTGTTTTTGCATGAATTTACATAAAGCTGCAATATCGTTAAAAGAATGACTGTCTTTAAGATTACTTATACGACCGTATGACTGTATAGAGATGTGTCAAGGCGAATGGCTTATTTTTTGTTCTCAGCAATCTCTCTCCTCGTTATAAAAAAGTAATGGAGATATGGGAATTTCGTTGCGGATTACGCATCTTGAATGTGTTGGATATTACACGTGCTATGATTTCCCTGTAAAGAAATCTCCGCTGCTCACTTACTGGGTTTGACACCTCATGGATGCATCTGCTTCGCTCCTACATTTCACGCAGTTTAGGATTTGATGTGCTTAATGTTACTCACAAATACCGAGGTCTAAATACCCAACATACGCGTTTGCATCATGCATGAGTATGAGTGTCTTTATAGTGATTGTCTGAATATTTGATTTGTGTAAGGAGTTGGCAGTGTTAATAGTTATGTAATGTGAAAAAAATTATATAGTGCATTACTATAGAACTTATTACACTATGGTGGTTAGGAGAGTATGCGTAAACTGTATTTTATCGAGGCTTCAAAACTTGAGGTCACCTGTATCTGTCTGCACCATTACATAGTTATGTTTGGTATTGGTGGAAATTATGTATTCAAGCACCATATTTGTATATGATGTAACATTGATAATTTGATAATGGCTAGTATAGTACTGGGTATATTCAACAATTCTGCTATTCATAAAATGTTTTGATTTTTCAAGGCTTATTTCCTGCTTGTATATAATCTGTGGTAGATATATACAGCTATATATGAGCAATGAAAGATACAAACGTAAAAGTCTACATAGCTTGACTGACGACGAATGCTATGACTATATACGGAGGCTGGCATTTTTACTTGAAAAAACTACCCGTCAGAAAAATGAAGACCGAGAGCAAGGGAAGTAAACTACAAGTAGTATTAATGAAACTTTCCCATTTATCCGGTGCGAAGCTAATATTCCTATTGTGCTGGGTAGATTGTGTGATTTATACAAATTGTACATATACGGTTTAAGTATATACATCCATGTTAAAAGGAAAAATGCAGGTTAGGACTTGTCATTTCACTGTTCATTTCCTCCTCTGTTAGGTTATTGTTGAAGTTTCATTATAATTTTCTGCTAACTGAGCAGGTCCAAATTAGGTTATCCTATATATGAATAGATTCAAATGACTTGTATATTTGCGTTGTCAGAAGGATTTTTTTTACGCTAGGGTAGCATATTATACAGCGGATCGATAAATTTTGATACTAACCCGTCATAATCTCTTGATCACATGCAGTGCTTTTCCACAGACACAGTATTCAAACTTCCTAATGATTAGGCTTTTGCTGAAAGGATGGAACACATGCATGAAACAAGGTAAAGGGTTCTTTAAATAAAATACTTGCAAAGTTCCCTTATGTTACATATTATACAAGAAGTTCCGTACGCAGGAAAAATCAAAATGTTCACTACAAGGAGATTTTTTATGGAGCAGCTAGCGATAAAGTCTCATTGTATAACATTAATTCTTAGACTCATCCGATAAAGATAACCATAGACACACCGGGCAGACACGTAAATAGCTTGGGTACATGGAAATACAAAATATGGATGCACGACAAAAGTGCATGGACTGTAGATTTCTGCACACGGGATGGTATTATGGATGCATGAGGATGAATAATTGCTGATTAGGGATAATCCTTGAGCTTCTGTCATCAAAAATATTAAGAGAATGTTTTTGCTCCATGAAATGTGCTGCTGTTTTTAGACTCTTAATGCCGGATACAATTTAGGTCGTTCGTAATCATTTTTATGCTCCCCTCGCCATGCACATATCGTTTAAACGTATAAAATTACTATTTTTATGTTGTTCTTGTATAGTAATTACTCAACACGTAAAGAGAGAGAGAGAGAGCCGCGATGAAGAGATGAAACGAGGGGGAAATTCTAAATTCAGTCTAAGAAAAAAATTCTGTTGTACGTGGAAGCACAGCATAAATTTACATATGTACATGATTTATTTACAACTTTAAGATTAGTTACTGAGCTTGGTGCTCCGAGTGTCGGTACATATGCTTAAGGAGTATTTAGTTTATTACCAGGATTCATCTAATTCATTTGTACACATGCCGCACTGAAGGCTTCCCCGTAAAATCAACAGAATAAAAACTAAATGTCACATAAATAATTTATTTCATAAACGTGGCATACATACAGCAGATCCTTCCTGCAAAACTAGTCATAATATGCGATTCAAGGGTTCTGGAATTAGTTTGAGGAAATTGCCGGCACTGCTAGTGAATTTCAATCATAAGGAAGCTAACTGTACTGTAAATAAAGAAAATTTCTAGGTCTAAGGTTACATTAAAAATTTGACAAGCATGAATATACGTTTAAACGTATGAAAACACCCCATTGCATGACTTTATTTTGGGGAAAATCTACCCAAATGATTGATTTTATAATTGCAGTGATTTCCAGAACTTTAAGTGTGTAGAAAGTACTTTATTAAATAATCAATTGCTACAAAAAAGCTCTTCCATGTTTTTAACATTTGCTGTTAAGGTTCTCACTTTAACATACGACCATATGACTCCTCCACAGTAAATGGACTGATTAACCTCGTTTTCAATACCCAGAAAGGATCCACTGGGGTGAGCATGCAAAATACATATAACAGCTAGCATCCGGTATAAAAATCCACTCAGTGAGAGCTAATTTCAGCAATTTTTTACGCGCAAAAATTTCTGAGAAAAGTTATGACCATGCATTCATTGCTTTGGTGTATGACATGTGCATGTTTGGACGTATGAAGTGTATTGTTTAATCTACAGCAGAGCAGTTTTACATGCAATAAACTTTTTTGTTGCATATTTCCCCAAAGCGTGGAGATTTTAAGGGCATTGTGTTGGTATTTTGCTCGTATGTGTTCTCTGTATGTTAGTTTAGTTAGTTTAGTAGCATATATTTCGTTGCAATTAAATCCATAAAGCGGGAAGTTTGTACATATGCATATACCGTGGTCCAGATTAGTGGCCCTCGAATCTTATTTGAGTATATTAAGATGATTGACGACTCTGACAGGAGCAACGCTACATCGGAGTATAAATCTAATATTTTTTAAATTTATGACTGATTATTTTAAGCATATGATACAACATATATAACATTCATATTTCTTCTGCCAGGAACATGAATGCATCCGATGAATGCAGTAGTAGTGCATCAGCTCTTATGATGAGTTTCTAAGTGCATCATTTCTCATGATGAGATTCTGAGTGCGCCAGTACTGATGATGATTTTGTAGTGCACCAGTAAGGATGATAAGTTTAATCCTTGGGAAGTACACAATCTTAATTAATGTGACCAATTTTTTTTCCAGAATTTAAGCTTACCATACGTGGCCAGCGAAGCTCTCGTCGCATTTCTTGCTATAACTGGGAATGCTCTAGTGGTATATGTTTTCTGTACGAATCGGAGTCTCCGTCGCTACAGAAATTACTACATTGTTGGACTGGCAGTTGCGGACTTCCTCGTGGGACTCCTAGGAATTCCTATGGCCATTCTTGCGTTTATTGGCCTTCCTAGAAATCTGTATGGATGCCTCTTTAGTGTGTCTGTGCTCATGGTACTCTGCACGATATCAATCCTCTGTTTGCTCGCTGTCTCCATTGACCGCTATTGGGCAACTACAAATCCGTTCGCGTACTACAGGAACATGACAACGACGACAGCAGTTGGTGAGGAATCCTCTATTCTTTGTACATGATGATTACAGCAATAACAATAATAATTCCAAGTGATTTTCTAGCCCCAGTATCCTCTACAATGTAATAATGCGCTACACATTTTATAATATCCGACATCATAACACACTAATGTCATTGCTATCTAAAAGTAAATGTCTGCTGGAGCTGGCGCTAACCACACTTAAGCTCGCTCCATCACAGATAACGTTATTAATAAGAATGGCACGGTTAAACTTTATCGCTGTAGGTTTCTTACTTCGCCTTGAACTTGTGGCTTACCACTGTCACTTCTAGATCCTTTATCGCGTTTTGCGGTTTCCAAGTCTAGAAATAATTTGAGAACAAGTGTAACTTAAGACATGGTATTCCTTGAATTGCCGTGTAAATATTCAGCGAGCAGCAAGTCACGATTTCTCCACTTCTATGCTTGCGTGTATTGTGTATCAGGGAGCGTATATTACTTAGATTCTGTGGGTGAGCGCTAATTATAAGATAAATTATTTAATTTATTATTTGTTCAATTAATGAACGAAAGGTTATTGAAAGTCGGAGATATATAGCCTTGCAATTGTATTAATGAGACAACCAGGAAATGCAAATGCTGAGAATCAGTGTTCTATAAAAGAGTGCAATATTGTTACACTTGAGTATACGTTCATATGGGTATGGCTGTATTTTAACACTGACTGCGAAGCGAATAATACATAATTCACCACAAGAACTTGAGAGCTGAAGCAAAAAAAATACAGAATTGCAACGAATTTTTTGCAGCTTTTGGGTAATATAATGAAAACAATGACTTCTTGTCACTTCAGGTGCCGTCATTAGTCACTCCACTCCCAATCGCCTAGTGACACTCACATAAAATAAATTTGAAACATGCATGAGCCTCGAAGATATTGCATTATGCATTCGGCGGAAATAGATGAGACTGAGAAAATGGGAAGGGTTTTTGTTGACACTTAAATATGAAGGTGCACTAAGTCCAGAATAAATTTTCTAAGAAGTTCGGTTTTTCTCTAGGAAAATGATGTGCGAGCGTCTTCCAAGATTTATTGCCAATGCCATTATCATGCTGATTACCAGTCGGACAACACAGTTTGTAGCTACATATACATATAGTGGTGCAGGTGAAGATAGCTCACAATAAATAAAAATCAAGAAAAAAAGTTGAAATGTTCGGGACTTGTAGCCTTTGGGAATCGGAATGGCATTTAATTTATTAGTACATGTATCACGCCTTTCTGAACTTTCAACAAAAACGAAAAACAAATTAAGTACATTCCTTTATTTTTATTGATTGTTTTATATCGTATCCTCGAAAATTCCTCTAACTTCGCTCTGGCAGAAGATTTCAATTGAAAAAGTTTTACCCGTATACGACGCATATTGTCGGCAACTGACACCAAAGGTAAAAGTTAATCTACTGCGGTTCAAGCTGCAACAACTGTGTAGCTGTAGCAGCCATAGCACATTTGAGCTTGGTGGGACATTTCTACATGACCTTTAACAAGTATCATGTCGTAGAGAGGTCTTCGTATATATTTTGATGTATGTAATTTTCAGGCATATATTATTGTACGTCATTGTAGCTGTATTGCATGCCATACATGTGTACATATAGTAAATAGTAATATGAATTACTATCACAACTTTTTGATTCCAGTGGTTATTATGTCGTCACTAGTAATGACTGACCTCATACATAATAAGAATATGCACGTATGAAGAGCATTTTACTGTACAAGACATCTCCTGAGCATGCTGTACGGGCAAGCAGCTTTCTCAACGCGGGACATGCAGTAAGATCCTGCTCTCTGACTTTTCCAATCAAATAACTATTTAAGAAATACAGATAGCTGAAAAATCCCTGATGTTGCACAAATATATCAATTTTTGACGTTTTCTCTCCATGAATAGCTTTTGACCTTCATAGTTCGGAAAAACCTGAGGTAAAACTTCTTTTTATGACTTCCTCGATCTTAACTTTGGGCCCACTAAGCCAAACAAATATATTGGCTATGAAGGTCAGTTCTTCTTGCCTTAGCTATAGCAGATGCTAATTCGACCACTGAATCATTTAATTCCGTCAATCATTTCTGTATTGCGATAGCTAGTGGCATTTCATGTATACAGGAAGTCCTCATGGAGATACGTAAATATAAATACCATGATCTATGAAGTTGCTGTAAAAGCCACCATCTGCGCTTTTACATATCCAATAACAAAGTTCCAGATCGGGAAAATTGTATTCCTCCATATGAATCTTTGGAGCATACTATACAAGCATTTAGTTCTTGACGGGGTAGAATATAATGATATTACTTCCTATGGTAAAAGTTTCTTCATGGATATTGATCCAATAAGTTCACCCGTGATAAATATGGTTAACCAAAGTTAATTACATGTAGGTCGCATTGTTTTATACGGAATCAGCCCTTCGTGCCTTACTCTCTTGATTTGATTCATCTCGAGCGCGTGGACAGGGTGAAATATTATCCTTTAAGTATTAATATCCGTCCTGCACAAAGTTTTGCTTTCTCTCTCTTCAACAAGGAAGGATGGCCATTACGATAATACAAATCTGCTGCTACTACTGCTGCAAGATGCTATTTCATTGGGAAAAGTCGAAAACTATTTCTCTCCTGATGTATAGCATACATATAAATGTAAGATGAGTGTTTGGAAAGCCACAAATATCATACACATATGTATCTACTTGTTGATATATACTTACATAGAAATATTCTTCATGAGGCGAGACGTCGTAGACATCGAATTATTTGTTCCAACCAAGTCTTTGAGTTTGTGCCCATAATATACAGTTGCAGTAATAGAGTGTACACAAGAGGCAGGGAACAAATGAGGATAAAATGAAAATGAAGCAAGGAATAATGTAGGTACGCGTCACCCTAAAAAGTAATATTAATTTTTCTTTCCTGTCCTGTAATATAAAAATTATGTGCACCCAGCATTGCGCAGATGGAAACAATATGTACACAAGTAGCAGCTTCGTTTTTTCCACTATTTGTCAGACAGTGAAATCGATACTATAGTGTTGTAAACCTAAGCTTGAAACGTAGTGAGGACTGTTACCATAACACGATACATTATCCGAGCAAACATTATTTTCGAACATGTCACTCTACTTTTCAAATAACATCAGCAACATTAAAAGATTTGATAATGCTGTGTGAGAGCTGCCTAAATTGCATGCAAAGTAGAAATACTTCTTTTTTTTGTACTCTACTTTGCTGGATTTCAGAAAAGAATCTGAATTAGAATGGCAATTGGAATTCTCGGGAACATAAATTGCTGAATAAACTATGTTCGTAATATTTCTAGCTTAGAATCTTAGTTGAATTTCTTCCAACTAGCCAGGGCCAGTGTTTCTGATTTCAAAACCGTAAATTACACTTGTCAACAATTATGTTTTTGCAAGTTAGTTACCCTAATAAAGGAAAAGTTACAATGTTAGTTAATGATGATGCCTTGGAGTCTTATGAAAAGTGTAAATTCATGTCATATGACAAATTTCTGAATACTAAAATTTTAAGAAGTCTGATTGGTATCGTCTAAATCCCACATTAGCAACTATAGTTTGTATTTTTTTTTAGTTTAGAGATCCTCCACCTCCATATTCCTAAATAATGATCTTAAGTTTGCTATTATATCATATACCTAGTTCAGTTTGGTAAATTTGAGATTATCGAGAAGTACTATGTACAGGAAATCGATTGAAAGGCTATAAGTGAAAGAACTTGTTAAAGATTGTTGTTTCGTGAACGACAAAACTTTCTTTCACACAGTGACAAGAGACAGTGGTGATACAAAAGCAAGCACATCTGTAAAAACATGTTGATTGGGATAATTCGTGTCTTATAAGTAAAAAAAAAAACCTTGAGGTCACAATTGTTTTTTCCTTCGTACTTCTCATCTGACGCACACTGCAGTATACCGTTGAGCAACTGCTTCGACAACGCAGAAATTAAAAGATACGGGGAAGTGGATAAGTATATAGCAACTATAACAAGTAATGAGTTCGCGCCAACTTATTTCCCGCAGATTCTTCTCATTGCCGTCTTAACGTCACCCACTCGTCATTTTAATTTGTTCAGTGTGCTTATCTAACCCTATAGAGCTTGTTTATTTTGCAGTTTGACGTCTCTCGTTCTATTTTCAGGTCCCCCAGATATATTTTTCACGCTTGAGACATAAGCAACTGCAATAATTTGTAACGTGCATGGCGTATGACTGAGTTGTTTTGTATGTGTGTGTTTAAATTTTGGTGAAGTACCTGTAACCGTTTAGTGTATATGTACATATGTGTAGTGAGTAGTATCTTGCCTTGTAGGAGAGCTAATAATAAAAGGTTTCAGTTATTTCCTTCATTTTGTTTGTCACAAGAGGCAATTACTCTTTTAGAAACATTCTCTTGCGTGACGATTCAATTATACGTAATGCATTTGACATATATTGGAAATATGTGACGTGCTTATGGTACTAAAATGGACAAAACTCCCAAGAGACTACTTTCAACCCAATAATCGACCGCGTATTTTGTTGATGTGGGTTGATAGTTTTTTCGGAGTTTAGCTAGCTCTATTCTGGATAAGGTTTTTTTTGTCAGCCTATTATTGGTTGGCATATAATTATGTAAGTTTTACGGACTTAATGTTGAATTATGTAAGTAAGTTTGTAGTTAGTGTACATCTGTATGGAATAAATGTTATGATGGTGTGTACGGCGAGCATGACAGGCTTCCAGTATTATCATTATCCTGCAATGACAGAAAAATTGCAATTCCTAGCTGTGATATGATCCCTCGTCTCAAAAGTGAAGGCCAAAGAGTTATCTATTGTAGTTTGAAGGCATCAATATGTTTGTCAATCCTGCCACTCCAATTTTAGTTCGGACCAATGAAAGATAATAGTTGACGTGAAAAGTGTGGGCTGGGAATAAATTTCAGATATTATAATAAGCAGCAGAGGAACCTCTTGAATGCAGGATGTTCCAGGATTTAAGTCAGTAGATGAAAAATCACTTTTTCTTGCACTTTGCCCTATACGGAAAGCTATACGGAATACCCTTCATCGCATGAAAATTTGCGTAAAGAGTTTGCACAACACCAATTCGGTGATCAAGTACAGACTTAATACTGATAAACGATGAGAAGCAATGACGCCAACAAAGCTGATCTATACCATTTCGTAAGGCAGGAATAGAAAAAGCAAAGAAGACGATTACGTTAGCATTCCTTCTTTATTAACTTTACTATTTATTGTCTGTAATAACTATCCCTACTGGCATCCGTCTGCTGGGACTTGAAAAACTGCATAGTATAATTTGACAAATGTTTGCAGAATCTTAACAAATTCGTAAAAATAATTCTGAACTCCTCTGCAGTTTAGGCTACATTCTGCATGCATAATCTAAAGTTTTCAATGAGTCAAGAGGCTATTATGTTCAGTTATGTTCAGAGAGGAGTGCAGGGAAGTGTGACAACGCAATTACTTTACAGAACATTAATAGGAGGGAAGTTTTTAGAGGCTCTTTGGCTGCATTAAATGCACATGCAGCCTAATTTTTGTTGAAAAAGCTAAAATAACTATTAAGAAATTAAATCAATTACGAAGCTCCAAAAGGTCATTGACTACTGCTAGCTTGCAATTAATTATGGCGGCGGAAATTGAACCTTGGGTTAATTTGTAGATACGCGAGCGACGGCCATCCATACTACAAACAACAAAACTCGCAACGCATATTATAATATTCCTGCGTCCTGCACGCAATTATTTATTTGCCGGTCTTTAGCTTACTTTCTCAGTTAAATAGACGGATATGACGCTCGCTAAAGTTTTAGTGGGTGAAACAGTAGACATGTACTAATGTTCCATTCAAAGTACAAGACAAGAATACGAGGAAGCTAAAAACGTCATTGTACTTTATAACTTCCAAAAACTTTAGGTTCATGGACTCACCCTAATTATCATTTCACCTCATTCTGTAATGCCCCTTGCTTCCAAGTAAATAGGAAAAGATGAGTAGGGCTTTAACGTGAAAAGCAGTTGTTGATTGTTGCAAATAAACAGTTTAATCAGTAGACCGAAAATATAAATAGGACTTATACTTGAACTTATACTTGTGTGTGTAAAAGTTTAAGCGATTACTGGAGCACAAAGCGTAAGTTAGCATCTGGTGGGGCTGTGACGTGTGTATAGTAAGAAGGAAGGTTATACAATAAAAGGTATTTAGTCAAGCTCCTGATCTAAATGGAAATTGCTTTCTCGCTGCGAATCGGAGTACCAATCTATGGTGTATATCCTTATGTAGTTAGTATTTAGTATATGTTGATGTTAGTACCGACGGTTATCCACCCCAAGCGGAGTTTGTTAATCCACTTGATAAGTTACTTGAGCAAAGGTTCGGGGACGTATACCTACCTACATACATATACTACTTGTAGTAACGAGATAAAAGTGCGTGTTCTTGTTTGCGTTACTGGGTACATATACCAAACGGAAACGAGACAAAATGCATCATTTTCTTGGATGAATGTCCCGAATTCCTGTCTGGAACGCTAAGTTGAATGCAAGTCATGCGGAATCGATTGAGGAAAAAATATATACACGACAATTGAGACTTTATGATACGTGCTCTGATAGTCTTTACGATTTTCCCTCGTGCAAAAGTATAATTCCAGTGTGCATCATAAAATAACAACAGCACTGACTGTCTGAGTAACGTAAATGCAAGCGTTATTAGCGTCCAAATTACTCTAATGTGTGATTAAAACGGATGTACACTCAAAGTAGCTTATGTACGAACTCGCTTTCTCCTATAAGCTTCATTTTTATAAATGGAATAAATCACGTAATCAATAAAGCATCATCCTAATGATGTTGGTCTAGAATACTTCCGTAATCCGTACTGATAATGCGGACTTTATCCAGTAAGGGTGACAAAGCCTTCGATGCTTCAACAGTATGTTTTTTTCAAAGTAGCAAAAACTACGTTAGTCTTTCTACAGCAGTTAGGCGGGCTGAATTTGTAATAACACATGGCTTATTCGTATGTATTGAAGCCCATTCAAGGCTGCACAAGGACATTTGTAAGTATATAAATAGTTAAGCATATTGAAAAATCATCTAATGAGCTTTCATTTAACTCTTTATTATTAATGCTGCTCCCTCAATCCCTTTTCAATGCAGTTACTTTGAGTTATTGTAAGGCAAACACAAACATGCTTCAAAGAACAGAGGCATTACTACATTACAACCTAACATAAGTGTAAACGGTTATAGATGAGCTTCCTCTTTTATGCAACCTGCAACCATGTTAAATTGTAATATTAGAACTACATAAATTTTTCATCAACCTTTTATAATGAAATGTTACCTCTACGATGTATTAAGACAAACTTCATTGACTACGTTGTATTAGTAGCAAGTAAATTCTGCTCAGACATCCATACTTACATTTCCTTTATTAGTGTTACCAACTGAGTTTAACTCATTTTTCAGGAAATTTATTAACACATTTAATCCCAAAATGTTCATATTTATTAGGAAACGCAAGGACACTTTTAGGTAGGTATTCTAATGTGTACTGAAATACAAATGGGAATCAGATCCTCTTGCTAATCCCTGTAGTATATCGTATTACATATTAGTGTAAATTTATTTAAGGGTCAAAGTCAGGTCATTGCTGCAACTAATCTGATATAAAACAAAATCGTTGTAGCTGCAGTTGGTAAACAGGCGGGATGGGTTAACGAATGCCTTGCTGCTGGTATAAGCTATAATTATATGTCAGCATGACTTTAATGTAAGCAATGTGTCAAATTACGTCCTCCGTAGCAGTCTTGAAACTGTCTGGCTTCGAAGCAATACTTCGCTTTGGTATCATGAAAGCATACATAGTATTGATTTGAAAATCTGAGCAAAATAATTAAAGTGATCTATCCTATAATTGGTCACATAAGGGTCTCAATAGACAGTCCAGTAAATATGATATGGGCATCGTATTTGAGTTATCGACTCTCAAATACATTTTGGCGGTGTTTTGTAATTCCCGGTGGGGCTAATTCTTATTCAAATTTATTAAGTGTCATAATTTATTATTTACGTAGTTGGTAAAGGATATGGCTGATTATCTGAATAGGAAGTTTCGCAGCTAAGTAATCAATGACAGCTTGTTTTCCGCTCCAAAATAATGGCTGGTCGTTGATAGTAATGGTACTTGAATTTCGTATGTACATATTCCTTGAAGCTTAACATTACTGTAATAATAATTGGCGAAATCTCCTTTTCCAGACATACAAAATTTCAATTTATCACGTAATTCT
Source organism: Lipothrix lubbocki (assembly GCA_034696945.1). NCBI lineage: Eukaryota > Metazoa > Arthropoda > Collembola > Symphypleona > Sminthuridae > Lipothrix > Lipothrix lubbocki. The sequence continues at coordinate 131,368 of JAQGAK010000124.1, forward strand.
CATTAAGCTTCTACAGCTTCTTATGGTCTATGAAACCTTTCATCTGATAATCATTATTTTCTTTGATGACAAGGATCCGTATGTTGCTTCCAAATAATAATAAAACTAATGAAATCACTTGCAGTGTTTCGGAAGCAGACAAGGTATACAAGTATTTTCATCAACCATACAAGCCACATTTACGTTCCAAAATGGTTGAATTCATGGAAGTGATTTAGATACTTATTTAATGAGACTGTCATGGCACGAAATCGAAATCATAGCCTCGTTTGGACATTACCGATCTCAATGCCGAACCATATTTTGGTGTGCACAAGTACAGCCTATTAGAGATGAATTATTACCAGAGGAAACAGAGTAAGTTGACATTCGATGGTACTACTCCTTCTTTCCCTATGGCTAGACTTGAATAAAAAACTGACATGTGTCCATGAGAACATTGGATCTTTGATTGTTCAATGTTAAGCATCTCTTAATACGGTTATATTGCGTATAGATACATTTACTTCCAAAAAGTCATCCAATATAACCTTGTTGACTTCAAATTGATCATGTATAGTCATGCTCTATTGTAGGCATGCATACATTCCAGAGTATGTGTGGACAATACTACCCGTCATCGTAACATTTCAGCTATTAAATACCTGCATCTAGGATAACGACCCATGAGTTCTCACCTCTCCATCAGTGTATGTATCTGTCATACGAAATGGAAAGTTGAGCAACAAAATTCACTACTATAGAGTTTCATTATACAAGTGATTTATAAACTTTAAATTGATGCTCGCCCACAACCTTGAATATAATATAAGTCACGATTTTCCTTTTTATTCTGTGCAACTTGATGGATATTGATACTGTAATTTTTACAACTGTGTACACTTGAAAAGCCGGGCTTAAAATAATAAAATAAACATTTATAATAAAATAATTGCGGAGAATATATGTCTAAGTATCCACTTCCCCTTACCTTCACTCGAACGACATTATGTGGTTTTTATTACCCAACACCATAATATTATCGAACCTGCTCTATACACATTACTTATAGTTGTTTACATACAAATCAGGAATACAAGGAATTAAACTTTGCACATAAAAATATTTATTGGTTCGTTATGCACTAAAAATGTTGACCTAACCAAAATAATTTATTGGAGATTGAAGTGCATGGTGAAGAAAATATGAAAACTTTATTGTCTATGACATAGCATTGGCCTTAAGTATACAACTTATTACCCTTGTGAACATGCATTTGAAATTAAAACAGAATTCTCAAATGGAACTTTTAGGGGGGAGTACAAGTAATAAATGAATGTATTACATATCTAGATGTAGTAAACATCCTCCTCTTAACAAGTTTTAGAATATAACTTGGCGCAAACACAAGGGAAAAAAATTAGAGATTTTAATTTAGAAATATCGTGGAATGGATTTCCATAGCATGAAAACTTACTTAGTCAATAAGGACTGTTCGCTGCAGTGGCAAGAAGTCTCATGCATATTACCCACAGCACAATTGGTTACGATGGGGGGATGATCCTTCACGGTTTTCGGCAAAAGAGTAGTATTTCGCTGGCCCTGACAACTCAAAACTTGACGGAGAGAAATTGCTGACACGGTCATGCTTTAGTAGAGATATGCATAATTCAGATATGAGCAATGCCTTTCGGTTAATGATTTGAACTTGAATCCAGTTAGTAAGTAACAAATAACGAAGCATCGGAAACCAAAATTTAGAGACAAATTCCCTTGTAAACATGCTCACTATACACCTAAATATGATTAAAATATTTGAAATAACATTTCAACCACAAATTTCATGCATCTTGTTTGACGTTAAAATGTTTGATGATTGATTTGCAGGGATAATTCTATCCTGTTGGTTTACTGGAGCTTTAATCGGATTTTTTCCGCTCCTTGGCTGGTACAACTTACAAGGCTGGAAAGACCATGGGGAATACTGCTACTTTACGAAAGTCATGAGCTACAGTTATTTGGTTTTCCTTTACTTTGCAACAATCGTCTTCCCGGCGTTACTCATGGCTGGCTTCTACAGTTACATTTACCACGTTGTTCTAATCAAGGTAAATTAATTTATTGTAATGCTGTATGGAGATAAAACGGATTTAAGTTGTGATTTGTAATATGAATTACGTAGCATAACATCGTTGGCCAATAACCTACACTACACGGCTGGTCATTATTTAAATGGAGATATTGAAACTCTTGAAAGTTCACATGCTACGTACAGCATAAAAATGTATTGCTTTTCTATGTGTATATGAACATGTTTAACTGTAGATAAGGCAAAAAGGGACCCTGGCACCACAAGGGAGACGAGCATCGGAAGCATCGAGATCTGGATCTCTCAACTCTGACAATCGGGGCTCAACTCAAATGATGAGAATCATGCAGTCTGAAAAGCGACGAGAGGCAAAAGCAGCTAAAAAATTGGGAATTATTGTTCTCTTTTTTATGATATGCTGGATGCCTTTATACACCATCAATTGCATTCAGGTTAGAATGACATTTTGATATTTCTTTTTTTTATTGATTAAATGTTTTCAGGAAGCAAGTTTCTCAGCCCAACAAGTGTCTATTAACGTAATGAAATACTTTAGATGGCTTAATCATCTAGGGACACATTTCCGAATTTAATTCTTGTATAACATTGGTTGTTAAAATAGGCTTTCGAGAAAAATTTGCAAGTACCGGAGGGGCTGATGAATTTCACAATCATTTTATCGCATGCCAACTCAGCTCTGAATCCATTTCTGTACGCGTACCATCTGAAGGAGTTCAGATTAGCGATGAAGAATGCTCTGTGTTCATGGTTTGGCTGGATGCTCTGCGGATATGTGAACACTCAAGTTCAGAAGGATAGCTTTGGTGCTGTGAGTCGGAGTCAAACATTACCATCTCTGGCAAATGCTTCAGTTTCAACCCAAACGGGAAAGTTTTCCATAAAATTTCGAAAAGTATCAGGACCACAATCGGTTTCTTCTGATACAATCCAAAGGATCTCACCCAAAAGAGGGAAGGGGGGTACAGTGTCGTCTACTCCATCAAGAGATAATTTATTCCATCCGCTGTCTACCGATAGGTCCATGACTAGTTTGTCATTGATAAATGAACCCCTGGCATCCCAATTTCCTAGTCACCATCAACATCATAAGAATTATTTGAAAAATCAAAAGGAAAGCTCTTTCATCAATGATATTAGCATTTCAGAAGACCGAGCTGATAAGAGGAACATCATGATCCAGTCATATTTGGCCACTGATGCCAGAAGAATCACTCAAGATACTGGAAACGGCATTTCAGGTAAGATTTACAAGGAGCATACAATTTTCGAAGCAGAAGTTGAACCTCATCCAAATTGCAATTCCACACCTACTCATACTGCTGACGTTCCCGAAACTTCGGGTCAAACGGTTCTACATTGGAAAAACTCACCATCCTTTGCAATGGAATTATAATTTATTACGCAAGCTTTCCTGTATAGACAAAGACAACTCTAAGGTGTATTCTTTGTGAGCATTTATTGCTCTTTGAATTAAGGTGCAACATTAGAATTAGTCCATGTATATAAGTATGTTAATCTTTAATCTAGACTAGACCACCCCAATTTCATATCCCACTCTTTTGACGTTACGCATTTGAAAAGGAAGGTGGAATTAGAACGGCGGTATATCTAGATTTACCTGCATGTAGTGGTGCTCTATATGTGGTTTCTCCTATACATATTCATCGTTCCTTACTAAGTATAACATGCATCTTTATTTGTGGAACGTAATTCGAAATAAGTCATGTTTTTATAACTAATTCAGTTTGCATGTATGAATTAACAGAACTACAAATGGATTTAAATGGTAAATTTTGACTCATGCCATTGTCAAAGATGATACAAATTGCAGGTAGGATGTAGAAGATTAATTTTTTAAGCCTTGAGAATAGTTAAATTAATTTATTTAAAAGCTTAACTTGAAGGAAAGGTGAAACAACGTTTTGGCCATTTTTAATTTTTACGTTAAACATTACTTTGGTTGAAAAGCCTTTCATTTTTTTATATATCTAGGTACATATATGAATCATCGCAGATGAGTTATTTATTTGCTGTATTTCCGTCCATTGCAATAGAATGTGACTAGATGCATTTTAAGTCCATAATTACAACCCAATATTTTGAACTGAGTTGGTTTCAGCAATAGTGCGATGATGTTTTTTAACACTGTTATGCCATATACCTATACAAATATGATTTCACACAGGTAAGACAGGAATGTTAGAATCTGGTATTGTATTCCCCCCGGGTAGTTCATATGTTTAATCCCATTTTTCAATGTATATTATTATTTATTAAACGTGAACTATAATAGATCCTATTCTACATTAATGTGATGTGGTTTGATTATTTAACAAAAATGGCTTTCAACGACGTGTCATACAAATTACAGAGATTGTCATCTATACAGTTTCATGGATTTATTCTATAGGCAGTTCAATAAAGTATAACCTGTATAAGTATATGTAGGTAAACCATCATAAGTGTTTCCGTGTTGTTTATAGATGATAATTTCTAAATAATGCGTACTCAAAAAATTTATAACTTGGGATTATTGAGAAATCCCGAAATTTGTAAGGATTTCCTTACGCAATAGAGTTTTGCCCGCATTTTTATTACTCAAGGCTTAAGGAAATCCTTAAAAATTTCCGTTCCAATTTTTCCGTGAATGTAATACATATATATCATCTACATTGCTACTACATAACTATATGTATAGTTACTAATAGGTAACTATTCTATCAACTATTAACTACTATTATTAATTTCTAGTTTGGAAAAAAATGTGACTTCATTGTGAACATAATTAGTCTAACATGTGTGCAGTAATTATGATGAACCTAAAAATTATTTGCACATGTGTTTAGAAGAAAGTATTGGGGTGTATATAGACATAGTTATAATATATGTAGGACTTGTGGTAACGTTACTAGTCAATATAAGGAAAGGGTGGTTGTTTCTTCATTCTCTGTTTTTTACCTTTTTTCCGACGTCGAAGTTTATTCTGAAATTGGGCCTCGTATTCCATGAGGAATTTGCGATCATCAATCATTCCTTTGATTCCTTTAGTTTTCGTCACCGTTTTGTCCACTATTTTCTTTAGTTCTGTGTTAACATTCTGCGTGGCTTTCTTTGCGTGAGTCATGGTCAGCTCCGCAATGAAGGCAAGTATGGAAACAAGCACCCCGAAAAGTATTAAGTACACCGACCCCTGAAAACAATTACAAAAAACAGTAAATAGTCGTTTCACAGATGTTGAACCGTTCACACCTTTTAATATGTTAACTAAAATAAGCTGAATTTACTTGTGCGTTTGGGTCTCATAGCGTGCATGTGATACCGCAATAATTAGTTTCTAATGACTTCATCTTAAAAACTAATAACACTTTTGGCTCATGCAGTTATTCTACTGGAAAGCACATTGATTTACACAATAATAATTAAAGTTTGACATATTGTACTATTTATCCTATGTAGTGGATACCGTAAACATTTAAGCATGCAATCTTGTCATTATTTTTCTACAAGTAGAACATTAAGTTTTCGTCATTGGTTCTTCCTAAGAAGTAAATTAAAAGTTCATTTTGATTGTTTTATAACAAGTCTTGCAGTGCTTCTGTTGAGAACCTAACACTTTAGAAGTCTTGAACGAATTCCATGTTCCATGTATGTAAGGTTCGATTTAGAAGTTAAATGTGCCACTCGGCAAAGTTAATGTTGCTTGATTATGACTCTACCACAGAATTTCCCGACAGCTCGTAACTTTACAGCAATATTTGTTAAAAAAAATTGATATCTTTTAAATGTTAAAATTCATGTGTGTACGTATAAATAATAAAATTAAGCTCTCTATGTGCCGATACAGTTGCAAGTAGGAATAATAAGCCCTTTTGTAGGAAAATCCTAAATGGACACTAGTCATAAAAACATACGTAATATAGGTATGCTTAGTCTGTATGCAACTAGTCAGAAGGGATTCAAAAATTATTGTCAAATGTTATCAAGAGTAAAAGATTTAACTTTTAAGTCTGATAATATAACTTCGTTACTTGTAAATCTGCCATAGTTAAAACTCGCTGCTGCCGCTGTTGTGGAGCTGATTCGTTGTTATCATTATCTTGATCTTCGTGCCTATCTGATTTTCGTTGGTGTTTTGCTCTGTTTTGATCTTTTGTTAGTTGCACCAAGCGCGTCCCCCACTTGTTTGTTAATCCAGACTCTCTAAATCGTCGAATGTGGCTTTTTCAAAAAGTAAATCTAAGTTTATGATTTTTTCTAGGGTTAGTATTGAGTAGACTTTTTAGACTACAAAGCAGTTAATGTCTATGAAATTTGGGGCACTCTGTCTCTTTAACTTGTTGTGTGTAGTTGACTAGGTATGTAATATTCCTGCTAAAAATACGTGCTAGCAATTTTAATGTGTGTATAAGAGGTGTGTGTAAATATATGTAAATGGTCTACTAATCTAACTGAACGCAGATTGCCAGTCAAGAACTGAACAGAAGGAGATTTTACGTCGGTGAGCATCTGATGTTGTTTTCAATGTAAGCAGTTCAAGTGGCTATGTCAATGTGTTAGAAACTACACAAGTTCAGTTAGTTCATAGTAGTAAAACTTAAATGTACCTATAATTACCTAAATGTTGTGATGTAGAGGTTGTAAATTATAAAATATGTAACAAAAATATTATTCATCTGTTGAAAATCTTATGAACACCGGGTGTGCGACTAGATATAATACACAATTACCTATACGTGTGGAATATATATGTCAAATATCTATGTGTACATATGTAGAGCATATTGTATATTAAAAGTAATAATACAGTTATAATATGTGGAATTATGTGTAATAATGATCTCGCTGCAACGAATAAACTATGTATCAAGGGAAGTGCAACAGATGTTTTGGTGTGACTTGTAAGGTTTGATAACGAAGTGCGTGTAGATACAGTTTGCAACTATAATCATGAGACATAAATAAACTTTGTGTTCATATGGATCTATGAACGCATAAAAGTCAGTTCTTTTGCAACCAGAGACTCCTGAAATATACCCTACCGGGAAAGATTTCAGAAGCTTGAACTTTAATATTTCCAGTACTGTTGGGAGTGTATACATATGTACGTTGTCTGCATTTTGGCATATTACCTATATGGTAGTTACTTTCCTTATGCTCACGATATTTTGGATTTTCTGTATGTACGGTCTGATTATGTATATGAACTACTTTCATTACAATTTTAATTAAATAGGTTAACAGCATTGATTCAATCTTACCGGTTAATTGTTGGAGTTATAGGTGAGTTCTTTTGGTACGCGATCCCAATATGTACAGGGACAATGCATTGTTTCATAATTCTCATGGAAGGTGCACCATTTTTTGTTAAATTCCGGGTCTGCCGAATAAATTTTAGAAAACGAATGTTTTCAAATAAAGCAAATCCACCTGCTGCTACCATTGAGATACCATTTTCCAAGTTTTCGATGATCTTAAAATAAAAAATTAATAAGGACCCATTAAATGTTTCGGGTGTTAAGAAGATTTTGTATCGATTTTCTTCTCTTCCAGGTATTCGTATTACTAAGCTATGGAAAATAAGAATGGTGAACTTCTTTCATCCTAAACGCATGCTTTTGTATTCATTTCCCACTCACGTGTTTGTACATACATTCTACTTTCATTCGTAAAAGGAAGGAGCGTAAGTGATCCAACAGCAATTTATGAGTGTATATTTGTGGTGCATGTGAGCGAAGAAATGTACTGTAGTAGAAAGGATTTTCAGAGGCGAAATTCGTTTTTCTTGTAGGAAATACTTACCACAAAGTGAAAGCGTTTGGTAAATGGATATGTTACAAGGAATCGATAGGACAGAGAGGGAGAGAAAGTGAGTGAGAGAGGGCGAGAAAAATGCTCATGAAAAGGCATTAGCCATCCGGTTTAAGAAATTCGAATAAACTCCGAACAGCACTACAGTACAACAGAATCGTACAGAGATGTCCAAGGAAATAGAGATAAAGTACATTATATGCATGTATAAGTGACAACCTCGGAACTCGAAAATTGCTTACTTCATATTTATTTGACAGAGCAGCTTTGATTTCACTTTCTTTAGAACCAGCTTGATGGTGTGTGAAAAGTTTATGAAGTTCCACTCCCCAGCCACCCAAGCGCAGTCCAGATGCATACAAGTCGTTGATGTTATCAATGGGTGCCTCAAAGAGTGGTATGGTGAGAAAGGACACCATGGCTCCACGGTAAGCCAGAGTAATCAACAATGTAAACAGCCAATACCAGCCGATAAACATCCTTACAGGCCAATGTTTTGGCCAAATATGAAGTGCTACTTGGGACATAATTCTGAAAGATGTGAGAACTACTTGAATTTTTTCACTAAACACCAGATATTCCCTCACGTGATGTTTTAAATGGGTGAGGCCGTAGAGACCTAGTGGTGCAAATATAAAACATATCAAAACAACCAATATCCATAGTTGATAATTGAATGGAAGGATTAGAGCTAAATATCTGGGGCGGGCTAAAGGAGTCGGTGTTAAAAATGAAGTACAAGCCACATCTAATGGAATGCTCATATCTATGAAGTCCAGGTAATGCTTCAGTATGAAAAAAGATCCGATGGCTAAATCCGTCTCCCCATATATTAACCTTCCCACAGCACCGTAAAAGTTGGTTACGTTGTCATCATCAATTGACTCCCCACCCCATTTCGATATTGACTCGGCATCTACAAATTCTATTTGGAATTTCATTATGTCCTTTAACGCCATTACTAGATCAATTTCAATTCCAGCATATTCCACCTAAAAACCAACCACCCTTGAGGTCACAAAATCAGATAGTATTACACGGTATTTATATTCCCAGGAATTAGGACCACTTACATTTCCATCATCAGTTTTGTATTTAATAACACCTGGAGGGTGCTCCACGACTAGAATCTTTAGGGTTATATTCTTGAGATTTTTAGTCTTATCAGTATACCAATTCATCCCATTGTTTATACCTTTTCCATACCTCCAGAAATCTATTGCATACACAGGCGAAGCAGATGTTCCATCCTGATCAGACACCACCGGCCAATTTATTTGAAGCACAGTGAAGGAGAGATGGCTGTTATGTATAATAATGAAAACCATTATGTATTTTAGACACGTTTCATACAGCTTTAATTAGACATTACGATATGCTACGAAATGAAATCTGATAAGTTGTTATCGTCACCGAGTTCGGGTATTTAATGTTGTATTAAACAGAATGACGTTCGGTATCTTTTTCCATATGTCATCCTTCTCAAATTTTTCATCCTTTTCTTGGTACCAAATGAGGAACCTTAAATTCAGTGACATATTTACAATATTAAAATAATCTGGTGAGAATTTGTTTTCTATATGGCTTGCTATAACTTTGTGAATGACTTCAATGTTATACCCATAGACTAAATTGTTGCGAATATTGCTTAGGGCTCTTTTGTGCTCACCTTGCAAAATGAGCATCCTTTCATATTTTATATACTCATTGAAATTGTATACTGTTTCTGGTTTCTGGAAAGTATCTGCAATAAGATAGAAGTGGTAATATTGGTACCTTGCTCGGGTATTGATCATTCGAGTGTCATCACCCTGATGCAAAAGATTCGTTACTGCTTTTGGACTTTTCATAAGAATCACGTAACCGCCGCATTGTTCATGGTATCCGGCTTGCAAGGCTCTAACTACTCTCTCGGATATTTCTCCTCCTGTGTGCCGACGGACAAACAAAGACAACGATGAAGATAAATGGTCCTTTTTACCAGTCGCTACAACTATTCCATGTTATTATTCTTTCAAAAATAGGAAAATAGTGACACTCCTTTCCTCTTTAGTACCATAAACCACACCGGAAGAATGGTTAATTGTACTAGCACTATACACTCTTCCTAATTTTGTTGCTCTACATACAATCCATGAGCTGATTTTCTCACTATCTAAAGAATGATACAATAACTCCGCAGCGTGTGCCAATATGATTATTTGAGTGCTGCGAAATCCATTTTTGTGAAGACGAATGTAAGTATAAGGAATAATAAGGTTTGTTATTTCAAAACATTACCGTTGTAGTGTATAATGTACTTGTATGCACAAGTGGGTGCCTGTGGTAAACAAAAGGAGACACTTCCCATCATAGGCGCACTTGCCCGATCCCAAATCACAGTAGCGCAACTAAAATAAAGGAGGCTCATCAAGCTGCACATATGATAATGCTATCACTACACAATGATAGTATTACGACCGTATGATTTATTATCATATGATTCTAATTGACAATATAGTTAGTAAGTACGATGGGTAGTATAGTTAGTAGGTACGCTAGATAGTATTGTAAGAAAAGTAAGAAGATCGAAAGCATAGTAAAGCTTAGGAAGACTAGAATTTAGAATAGTAACTATAGGAAGATTAAAAGTTAGGGTAGTAATTATAGTAAATCTAGATGGTAGAACATGCATAAGTACACGAACATTTTATTAACTATATGTACTACTACACTTTAATACTACACGTCCTTAGTAAATTTGTTGCAAAAACTTACTCAATATCCCCCATCTGTTCATAAGAATCAATTAGAAATTGTTTCATGTCCAAAGGTGTATTCAGTCCAATAATCAAGTTCCTGCCAATGTACAAGAGAACCGGATGATACAAATTCATTAATAATAAAATAATTATGAAGGTCGAGCATCATGGATGTAAGTTCCACCTCATTTGTTCCCTACTGAAAGGACTTTCATTGACAAAAAAAGCAATGTTGTTTCTTCAATACGCCACCATAGCTTGACCAGAATGTGTTTTAAAAGATCGATTGGGTTGCAATAAATGTCACCTATATCTTTGAGTGTATAAACTTTCTTTTCATTACCAAATGTCAAGTTGCAAGTAAATTAATGCATATAATTTTTGCAAGGAATGAATGCAAAAAGTTAATGAATTGGTGCATCAATCATGGCTTGTCCATTAAACATTTTTGCAAGGCATGCCAGTCGTACTTTTATAATCGCACATGGGGAAACTCTTTGAGGAACTTGTGGATACATTAATACCAATGTCGCTTGACTATGGTGTAGAGAATCGCCAAAAGTTACTAAAATGACATAGTCTGATTGATGAATTATTTCGCGAGTGTGTCAGGCAGTTCCCAGTAATCAGCCTACAAAGCGTAAGCAGCAGTACATATAGTGTGTGGAACTTTCCTTTGCAAGAGAAAGCCGGACATACATATGTACATGCAAGTAATCTATACATGCATAACTCAGTACAAGCTCACATACATACTACCTAAACTAGTTTTACGACGGCTTTCAAGTTGTTAAACTACAGTCCAGAATTATTAGTGTCGTGTCATACGTACGTTCACAATTAGTATGCGTACATACGGTATCCATGAACTTTGAGCACAACTGGAAAGAAATGTTTCATGCCATTAATATCATGGTATGGGTGCATGAACGCAATCAACGGTACTACTTTTCTACTTGCCTGCCGACACCATAACTACATTCAAAATTACTATAGCATTTCAATAGGGAATGTGAGTGAAAGGAAAATCACAGGAAAGGTCTGTATATTTTAAAATAAGGGAAACTAAAGTGGAGGAAATGAGTTGGTCTGACTCCAGCAATTAAGAGTGGAAATGATGTGGAGGCGGCTACCTCTGGATGCACACCTATCGTCCAATCTAAGTTAATAATATAAATGCAAAGCATATCTATACCGATCAAAGTGCATAAATCATGATTTCCTTCCCTGATAGGGCATAGTATGTCGGTTAGTAAAAGTTGATTTTACGAGGGCTTGTACGCGCTAACAAAGAGATGACTAATAGGATTGCAGGGTCATTAGATAACCTTTTGCATACCTTACGAGTTCGATAGTCTAAACAATTCTTTAAAAAAATATTTAATTTCAAATCCTTTTTACATTCTAAATTCCTTGTAGTGCACGCTCAAACGTTTGCTACCTACTTACGCCTAACAAGTACTACATACAACGTACAATAAATCAAACCAGGTTCCAAAAATGTTATGTTTTAGCATGTCAAAACTTAATTATGGGTGAATAATAATTAATTACTAAGATTTAAAAGCGTTAAAAGCGATGAAAATATAATTATTATAACTATGAAACTAGGTTATATTAAATTACAATATAGCAAAAATAATATTTATTTAAAAAACAACATGAAAATCACATTAATTTACGACACATTCGTGAATAAAATTTAATTAAAAACAAAATACTAAACTAAAAGTAATTATTTACAGCAACAAATCTACTTGCTAGAGAATAAATATAAACAGTTTTGTACCAAATTTTAAAAATCGTGTTTATGTCAAAATAAATTAAACATATTTACTTCAAAATAATTAAAAAGCACAGGGTTCCAGTCAATGCAAAAACCTTACGCTTTTCAAATAAATCTGATTTACTTCACATAAAGACATAAATGTAAAAATTATTTATTTCAAACAAAAAATCATTTGTTCCAAACAAATTTAAAAAAATGTGTATCTCAAATACATTTGAGACCTACAGATATTTATTTAAAATAAATTTTAAAATGTTATTTATTTAAAAACACTATTTACAACAACATACGTATCCCAATTGTTAGGTTTCCCTCGTCTTGGCGGTCTTGAGGTTGCGGATCGCAATATTAAAATAAAGATGAATATCTGTCCGAGTACATTCATTCTAATTGCGCTTGAAGATGATTTCATCTTCCAACCTTTAGGGAGTTATTAATGGCTTTATCCCGTTAGCACTGAATTCACAATCAACAATTTTCCTTCTTGGCCCACTAAAATGCTAATGACAATAGAATTGCTTTTTTCAGGTTTTCTATGCTATAATTGTGAGTAGTTTGTTCGCACATATATAATTTAGTCATATAATGGCATCGTATGCCTTTGAAGGTGGAATTTTATTGCTCCAAGGATTGTTCATTCTTAGTTCTTTCATTATTCAGCCAGGGAAAGTCTCACGGATTTGTTACATCCGATGTCATTAGTGATTTATGAATACAGGCTAACTTCTCAGCCAGATTTAATGTGAATATGTACATAATCGGTACACTTTTCATTATGTCCAATGAAGTTCCACAGATTCATCTCCCTATACATATATGTGCCATTTCTATATTTCCAGGTAGGTCCTCAACTTCATGTATTTCGTCGGGTCGTATTGTTGTGTTCACCTACTCAAAAATGTAGATGATGCAAAGCGTTGCATTTTAAATACCATTGAAAGTAATTAATATTATTAATGAGTACGCTTTAGAATATATTAAATTCCCGTAGACATTATTTTTATTTTAAACAAAATCTACTTATACAAAATTTAAAAAAAAAATTTCATTTAGAACATTCCACAATCTAAATTTTTATTTTTCTTTCACTCTCTAAATAAAAACAGTCGGCACAACATATAATAAAACTCCACGCATTTTTTTTGAAAAATCGCAACAATATAAAGAAAATTTCAAAAAATAAATCCACAAGTTGTTAACAAACCCCAAATTCAAATAAAAATACAAAATTTATTTAAATCAATCCAAAATTTATTTAAATCAATCCAAAATTTATTTAAATCAAGCCAAAATTTATTTAAATCAATCCAAAATTTATTTAAATCAATCCAAAATTTATTTAAATCAATCCAAAATTTATTAAATCAATCCAAAATTTATTTAAATCAATCCAAAATTTATTTCTACAAAAATCCGCTAAACATGTTCTAAAGAAAGAAATGAATGAATTTATTTTTTTTAAAATATTGTATTCTAGTAAACTAATCTGCTTTAATGTCCCAGCCGTTATTAAAAGCGACATCTGCCCAGCAAATCGGGCGCACTCCACACCGCCAGGGAATTTGAATAGCGGTGTCCCGGGAATTTAATTTCGTCCGTAAAAAGTGTTCGCCGTCCAGGCCGAACATTAATAAATTAACAGAACATATTAATTTCCAATTCTGGAATTACTTACATATTGTAATTTTTTAAAAAATTTTGCAAAAAATATATTTTTGTTCGTAGTAGAATTAGGCGTATAGATAGTTGTTTTGTAGATAGTTTTTTTTGGAATAAATAAAGGTAAGAACATTGAGGATCCGATGATATGTAAATAAATCTTCTGTATAATAAATATAAAATATAATAAAGTTATCCAACCTAATAATTTTGCATATGGAGAAGAAATGGGTTGCAATTTTAATACTTTAATTTGCCGAATTAATTAATTTATTGAAATCCCTTTCCAGGCGGAGGATGGCAAATGAAGATCAAGTAACAGAAATAGAAGTGTTGATGTCAATCTATGATGGCGACCCGTGTTTTAACAAAATTAGTGACAGTACCTTCCAGTATAGAGTAAGTATTATAGCTTTATTGCTATGCTACTAGGCCTACTATTAAATTTTTGGAAAAAATATTCCTGCTAAAATAAACACTATTGCAAAAATAATTTAGGATTAATGTAGTAAGATTATTAAAAAAACATTTTTATAACTTTACTTCTGTGAGTAGTAAGTTGTAATGTCGCTGATCCAAAGCACTTTGGGACCCTTCATAGATCAGATTGGGTGTTGTATACCTATTTGATTTTCATTTTTTTAGTATGGTGAAGAAGGAGATAATACTTCCTGCCTGTTGGAAATGCAGTGGCCAGCCGAATACCCTGAAGTAGTGCCTACGTTTAACTTCAATGCCTTTTATAATAACCATTTGTAAGATTGGATTCGAGTTTGCTAAGAAAAATCCATTAATTACATATAAAATTGTATGATAAATGGTAGGATTAAATGTACTGAATAAAATTGGAATTTGTTTCACAGATCTTCTTCAACGAAAGCCGCTCTAGTTAAAGCCTTAAATGAACAGGCAGTGCAAAATTTAGGAGATCCACAAGGATATACAATTTTTGAATGGGCTAGAGAGTCCTTACAAGACTTGATACTTCCGAACCAACCACCTGTACCACTATCCCTACATTTAGATTCAGGTGATGAGGATAAAAGCGGGCCGAATTCGGAGAATGCCAAAGTATGTATAATAATAGAAGTTTGTTTTGTAATATATTCAAATTCAAAACACCTCCACATCCTAAATTTATTAAGCTCCAAACTTTTATAATCTTCCAGGAGTCCGCTGATGGGAAATCCAAAGCAAAGAAGGAGGTATTGACGAAAAGTCAAAAAAGGAGGGAGTGGAATCGACTGGATGCAAAAGGCGAGAAACCTCGTGGCTACGACTGGGTAGATGTAATAAGACATTTATCTCAGACTGGTGGATCTCAGTCGTATGCCGATACTGCTCCTGCTGTAGCTGTAGCTCCACGATCTACCGAACAAGAGGAAAGCGACTAATATAATATTATTGAGTGCTAAATTGCTCATTTGTACGGCCGTACGGGAACAGATTCTTCCAGGATATTTCATTCACTGATATTTCCGGACATATTTTATTTGTACTGACCTCTCAGGTGCATTACGTAATAAAAAAGAATTTGCTCATTTATATGTTACATACTACTTGTCCTTTGTAGTAGTTGTGATTTTCTCCATCATTTAAGTTTGTAAAAACCAATTGTAAACACAATAATTTAAAAAATATATACACAAACAAAGAATACAAATTCTAATCAATAAATTCAGAACAATACAAAATAAATACACAATAAATACAATAATTGCAAATTAATACAACGCAATGAAAAAATTAATAAAATAAAAGTGGAAAATAAATAACAAAATAAATACAGTATAAATACGAAACAAATTAAATAAACAAAACAATCACAAAATAAAATAAAATAAATTACAAAAAATACAAAAATAAAATAAAATAAATTACAAAAAATAAATACAAAATAAATACAAAAAATACAAAAATAAATACAAAAATAAATAC